>CM076580.1:449003118-449219329 GCA_034641835.2 Pinus albicaulis | reverse complement strand
GGAAATATGGATTGGGGGTTAAGGGCTTATGTTTTGTGATAATTGGACTCCTAATCCCCTTATCACCACTATTTGGGGTTCCCCTATCAATTGCTCTCGTTGCCTTCCCTCTAGGTCCCCTAGGCCCTATGAAATTAGGTCCTAAGCCCCCTTCTCATTCTCTAATTCTAGGATTATAGATCTTAGTAAACCATGTTTGCACCTCTGAATTCTACGCATACATGCTACCCTTGCATCCCCTTGGCCCATTCAAGACACCATAAGATACCCCCCCCCCCCCTCCCCCTCGTTCAAGACAATAGAATTTTTCCTACATTTCTTTGAATCATTTGGAGATGAGCTGGTTTTGGTTATTGAAGAGTATAGGGTTTCAGGCTCTATCTATCAGCCTTTCAATGCCAACTTTTTAACTCTCTTTCCTAAGTCTGACGATCTTGTTTCCTTTAATGAATTTCGGCCCATTTCATTGTGTACTTGCTCATACAAGATTATTTCTGAAGTTATTGCCTCCAGGGTGAAACCCTTTCTCTCCAAGAACATTTCTGCAGAGCAATTCGCCTTTTTGGATGGAGGGAAAATCCATGAAGCAGTGGGGGTAGCTCAAGAAACCCTCCACAGCCTCAAAAAGAGTGGGAAAAAAGGAGCTATAGTAAATATTGACCTCTCTAAGGCCTATGATAGGATCAGCTGGATGTTTTTAAGACTCTTGTTGATGCATCTTGGCTTCAGATATGATTTTGTAAGATGGATTATGGGGTGTGTCACTTCTTCGTCAATCGTTGTCCTTATAAATGGTGCAGCCTCTAATTTCTTCAACCCACAAAGGGGCCTTCATCAAGGGTTCCCTCTCTCCCCCCTTCTTTTCCTATTGGCTACTGAAGGCATCAGTTTAATGATTCACGAGGCTAAGAGACAAGGGGAGCTCAAAGGTATTGAAGTAGCATTCAATCTCTGGGTAATCGATCTCCTCGTTGTAGATGACATCTTGCTGTTTAGTAGCGGGAGTATAAAAGATTGTCGGTGTTTAAAGAAAATCCTAGACCTTTTTCTAAAAGCGACTGGACTAAGTATAAATGGCCAAAAATCTTCCCTGACCACTACAGGGCTCTCAAGGGTGGAAGTGGACAGAATAAAAGACTACCTTCACTTTGAAGTTAAAACTCTACAAGACTCCTTTAAGTATCTGGGCTTCTTTCTTAAGCCAGATAATTATCGGATTTAGGATTGGAAATGGCTCTTAGCTAAAATTGAGAACAAGATGAATCACTGGAGTTTCAAATAGCTGTCCAGAGTAGGGAGGTTGGTTCTAATTAAATCTTTGGTCTGGTTTACTAGGATGTATGGGTTCTTTTATGCTCTCGAGAGACGTGATCGAGCACCTTAATAATAGAGGGTTGCATTTTCTAAACCAAGTAGCTGACTCTGGAAATTCTTCGATTTGGAGACAAGAATGGCTGTCTGGGAATGCTCTATTCTTGGAGGAAATATGGTTTGAGGAATGGGAGAACTATAGATCTGGCCTACTGAATTCCCATATCTTAATTAGTGACAAGAACGATGAGTTGTGGTGGGTGCACTCTCAGACTGGTATGTATACCCCTAAGATGGGTTATGCTTGGTTGATGTCTCAGAATGGGTGGGAGGATCCCGTCTGGTGGTCAAAACCATTGTGGAAGCTAAAAGGGCCAGCTAACACAAGATTGTTTTTCTGGTGTATTCTTCAGAAGAAAGTCCCCACCTGGGATTTCCTTCAAAAAAAAGGGAAAATTGGTCCTGGGTGGTGCTCTCTGTGCAAAGACAGTGAAGAATCAGTGCAACACGTTTTTCTCTCTTGCCCCTTTACCATCATCCTTTGGAATGAAATGCTTAGGATGACAAATATTCCGTAGAGATAGGAAGGCCATCTGCTCTCAGAAGCATGGCAAAGATGGTGGCAGGAAGCTCCTAATGAAAAAGTTAGAACTATGCCCCTCTTGATTTCCTAGGGAATGTGGATTGCAAGAAATTAGTTGATCTTCAAAGATACTATTTTCCCTATTGGTAAACTGGCAGCAGAAGGGGAAGCCATCTTTGAAAACATCCCTAATGCTTGCAACTCTCAGAAATTCAGAGTTGTTAAGAGGGAAGTGGTTAGGGGAACTAGACGCTTACCACCATTATTTTGGGTTCCCCTATCAACTTCTCTCACTACCTTCCCTCTAGGTCCCATAGGCCCTATTAAATTAGGTCCTAAGCCCCCTTCTCATTCTCTAATGCTAGGATTATAGATCTTATTAAACCATGCTTGCACCTCTGACTTCTACACATACATGCTACCCTTGTGTCCCCTTGGCTCATTCAAGACACCATAAGATACCCACCCCCCCCGCAAAGAAACTTTTTGGTTATGTCATTCCACTTTTCCTAATGTTATGATCCCCCAAATTTGGTCTCAATGCCCCTACAAGTACACCCTTGGGCCCCCTTGGCTAAGGGAGTAAACATATTAGGGGTTATGGGTTGTGATAAGGGAGCCCCTAATCCACTTATGACAACTATAAATAGGCTTATGAACACCATCAATATCTATTGTAGGTGTTGTGATGAAAGCAATAATGAAAACAAAATTTGTGGTCAATAGGACAGGAATCATCAAGATGTTGAACCATATAGTGTAAAGATGGTTTTCAATGCTAGCTAGTGATCTAGTCACATACAAGAGTCACCCATAAATTTGTGCTTTAGGACACCCCTAGGATTCAATAATTAATCTAAAGTGAGAGGATTCGTTGCTAAGGTGACAATGGAAACGACCTTGGGTTGACACAAAATGACACTTAGTGATCCTTACAAAGCTAGGGTGTCGGTTTCATCATCAACAAGAGGCACAATTGACAGGTGGCAACATCTCACATTTAAAGGCACTAAGAAACAAATATTTATGCATGTTTTTCCACCGAGGGTACCTTAATTCACATTTCCCAAGGCACAAATCACATATTTGGATTAATTTTGGATAACTTGTCATATTCCACTAGCTTCATGCATGAAGAGGAGCTCCCATGCTTTAAGAAGATTTTGGGGGATTTCATGGCATAGTCAAGGGTCTCATGTATAAAAGAAGAACGTCATAGCTAGTTGGTTTACCTTTTCTTTCACACATTGAGAGACAAGATTCATGTATTTTAAGGTGTGTTTTATTGTTCGGTTCACATATTTGGAAGCACAATTGCACAAGTGGAAACATCTCAAGAATGTCATAAGAGTAAAAAAGATTTAGAATTCCTACCATATTTATTAGGATTTAGATTTTGCACTAATGTTTTCCGGAGTTTCCTACCCTTTTTTCTTATAATTTGGTTTAAATTGAGAATAAAACTCATTACTATTCAATGAAATTATTATTTAGATTTCCCAATATTATTTTTAAGAGTTTCTAATTTCCATTTTGTTTAAATTGAGAATATAACTCATTCTTATCCAATGAAATCACTATTTAGACTTATTGCTATTTTTAGATTTCCCACCATTTTTATTAAGAGTTAGATTTCCCACCAATATTTTTAGGGTTTTTTACTATTTAAATTGAGAATAGAACTCATTTCTATTCAATAAAATTTTGTTTGAAGATGCGTTTGAGTGTGCTTTAGATACAATTGGAGTTACTAAAAAGTAAGAGTGCCATGACTACAAGAAGAAGAAATGAAAAGAGGTAAATTTATGTTGAATTATTTTAAGTTGTTTTTTTCTGATTTTGGACGTTGTAGCCGTCTTTTTTTTCTTTGTGTGAAGCAGGTGTGCATGTATTTTTAGGCAGATAAGTCTATTCTTTTGAATCAGTTATTTTTTGGGTTCGTCAACATTTTTATTGTGCTGGTTTTACTGTGCTGGTGACATCGGTCTCGAATCATGTTGGTGACATCTATCCTCAATGCAGGTTCGGCTCGGCTACATGTGCTTTAATTCTTGATCGCCTCCACCATTTTTATGAGGCAAAACCATGCCATCTACATTTAATTCTGGATTGCCTCCACAGTTTTAGATGTTTGCATGCTAATCCCTTCCATCAAAACCACAGTTAGAAGTTCCTCAACAAACACAACAAATTGCCAGTGTACAGCAATCACAAACATCATCAAATTACTTGTGTTTCTTAATAAAAAATTCGAAAAAAATTGAGACTTGTAAGCAAATGTTATGCTGGTTGTCTCTGCCATAAATGTTAGCGTTGAACCATTGCTTTCCTTCTTTGCTTTTCTCTTTTGGTTTTTATTTAAATTGAAATCCCTATATCATGTTTTTCGCTTGCATAGCACTGCTCTGCAATTTGAGACTTCCATATCGGTGACAACAAAATTGAGACTTGCAAGAAAATGTTATGCTGGTTATCTCTGCCAGAAATGTTAGCGTTGCACCATTGCTTTCCTTCTTTATTTTTCTCTTTTGGTTTTTATTTAAATTAAAATCCCTATATCATGTTTTTTGCTTGCATAGCACTGCTCTGCAATTTGAGACTTCTATATCAGTGACAACAAAATTGAGACTTGCAAGCAAATGTTATGATGGTTGTCTCTGCCAGAAATGTTAGCGTTGCACCATTGCTTTCCTTCTTTCTTTTTCTCTTTTGGTTTTTATTTAAATTGAAATCCCTATATCATGTTATTTGCTTGCATAACACTGCTCTGCAATTTGAGACTTCTATATCAGTGACAACAGAATTGAGACTTGCAAGCAAATGTTATGTTGGTTGTCTCTGCCAGAAATGTTAGCGTTCCACCATTGCTTTCTTTCTTTGTTTTTCTCTTTTGATTTTTATTTAAATTGAAATCCCTATATCATGTTTTCCGTTTGCATAGCACTGCTCTGCAAATTGAGACTTTTATACCGGTGACAATAGATTTCATTCAACCTGCCAAAACACTGTTTACAAAGTTTTATTTCGAAAGAATATTCAATATAGTGTCTTTTAATGTGAGAATACCAATATTTTCAGTCACAAGATTTCCAAATTAGCATGCATATTATTCCTTCACCTTCCAGATGTTCAATATTTTCATAGAAGTAAGTTTTAACGATCAATACAAATTTCCAAATATAAGTTTTTTTTGGGGTTTTGTTCGGTTAAAATACTGCGTTTTCAATTTTTGATGAATATTATGTTGGTTTACTATTACGTTTTTCTGTTAGCACTTTTATTATGACATTATTTTCAATAGTTTCAGAATTTATTTGGCATAGAAAGTAACTAGAAGTATTGCAAATTGCTGTAGGTTATTGTCAACAGATGGACTTGTGTTTATTTATATAATTCTTTAAGTCCCTAAATTATATATCTGCCATATTGATCAACCGAAACTTCAAGATGAACCCTATATAATTTGTCCCTGTTTTGTCCCAATTTCAACCAACATTTTTGGGTGAAAATCATATCATTTCTGATGTCAATTTTGAAGCTGTGTCATATAACCGGTCCTGGTTTTTTGTATATATATGGTTGTCTTCCAAGGTTGTAATTCATAAGCCGTAAATAACCAAGAAGCATGTGCTATCAAGAAACACTATCTTGCCTTAAGAACGTTTGAATAAATCCTTGTTAATTATGGTATTCCCTGGTTTCTTTTATATATATGGTTGTTTTGTATATTTTTATTGCAGGTGATTATTAAGGAAAGAATTTAAAAAAATGGATAAGTTATTAAAGAGAAATTTGTTAGCCCACCTTAGCTTTTCCTTAATCAAAAATTCAAAAAAAATGAGACTTGCAAGCAAATGTTATGCTGGTTGTCTCTACCAGAAATGTTAGCGTTGCACTATTACGTTTTTATGTTAGCACTTTTATTATTACATTATCTTCATTAGTTTCAGAATTTATTTGGCATAGAAAGTAACTAAAAGCATTGCAAATCACTGTATATTATTGTCAACAGATGGACCTGCATTAATTTATATAGTTCTTCAAGTCTCTAAATTATAAACAAAGGCCCAACAACATCAAGAATCTGGACTGCTTTGAATCTCTTATATAATTGGACTGCTTACAATAACCCATTGAATTTCATAATTTTGTATATGGCAGACTTTTCCTTTGCCTTTTTCAACTAGAAGTCCAGTATGTTAGCGTGCAGTTGTCTCTTCTGTTGCTGTTCAACTACCTATGAAATTTTCTCTTCTACTGTTTTTCAAATACCAATTCCATCTTGTTTTATCCGTGTCTAGCCCGCATTCCTAAACTATTTCACTTAGAATTAAAATTGTAATCCTTATTTAATGATGCTCGATGACACAATGCCATCTTTGAAGATTGAAAATTTAAAAGCACAATGCCAATATGAACAGGATTGTATTGTTGTAGATATGTAATTAATGAAATATTATTTCTGTAGCTTAACCGTTCATCTTCTAATTTCATGGTATCGCATTCAAAATATGTATTTTTTAGCAGAGTTCCTTAAGTCCTAGTCAGGCTTCACTAGAACAAACTCCATTGACTTCAGGACAACCTGTTCATGACCCAATTGGTGACTCAATAACACGGGTAAGTTTTATACTTGTTTATTTTCTTTTTTAATATTATATTTTTATTGTATGGAATCTTACAAGAATTTGTTTATTTGCAATGTCAACCACAATTAATACCTTCAAATACAGGATTGAAGGGGAAAAATTGTTCACTTACATATTTTAATGGTCAAGTGAATATTGCAAAGGGTTACATAAAAAACACTGAACCAAATTTTTTCATGCCCAATGGAGAAGTATTAGGAGAAGGATATTATTTTGTGTGCCCACAATGAATCTTGGTTGATTCGAATTGTGAAATTAAGCTTAAACGTAGAAGTAGTCAATGCGAGTATTTAGCAGATGCACTTAACACTTTTATATGTTCGAAGAGTAGTGACATTGAATTGATCAATGATTGAGAGAGAACAATGAATTGGTAAATTACTATCCCAAACATTTGAGGATTCTGGACGCAGATTGTGATAGCTTACTTGTGATTAATATCATGGTTAAGATGTTGGATACATGATTACTATTATACTTCTTTAAGCTATATGTTTTTTACATCAAATGTACTGCAATGTTCTTGCTACTGTTTGGTTTTTGTTTGTAAGCTGGATATATAAACCTTATCATGCTGGATATATACTGTCTTATCATGCTTTGTAAATTTTGTGTAAGGGTTGCAAGCTTTGTATGATTTTTAATGATAGCCAGAATACCTTTCAATTAAGGCTTAAACAACTATGAAACCATTTAAATTATCCATCCTGCACTTGCTAATGATAGATATTTGCCAACTTCTTTCTTCATTTTGATATTTTTCTTATTCCTTTTTTTTTTTTATGCTCAAGGAAGCACACATTTGGATTATCAGGCACATTTGCACTTTCTCTCTTACACTTTGGAATCTAAATTGATAAGCTGGAACAAGTCCTTAAGGAGCTTGCATATGCTAATGATAGTGTGATTCCTCATCATGTTTTGATGTCACTACTCCTTTTTGCAGATCAAGCAGTTCTTTTTCCCTCATCCCTAGGAATATTTTAGTGTCAGGTTGACTCCTTAGGTTGGTTTTGTGATATTAGACACTTGGTGCTAAAGTTAGTAAAACTAGGGTGATGGTCTTTAATCCCATTAATGAAGCTCTTTCTACTTCTCACTTTTCTTGTAGAGAACAACTAATGCATAGCATTTAGGAGTGCAATTTACATGTCTCTCTTATAGTGTCTTGGTGCAAAGGGTATGCTTCTCATTAACGTTCGCAAAATTTCTAGATTCACTTTTAGGATATCTTTTCGGGATGAGGCTCTTTAATGCTGTCATAAAATCCATAATTGTTTATGGTGTGATGAAGTCTTGGTTACATGAGTCGAAAGAGTTCACATTATTATGCTTTAGTGCAATTTTCTACATGGAATCTTCCTCTTAGCATGTCATTGTTTAAGTAGAGTTTGGGACCTAACCGCTTTACATTCAATTTATCTTTAGGTTTACCTCTTGCTTATATACATTCCACTAATTGGGTGACCACTTCAAGATGTGATAGGTACCCTTTCTTTATGTTTTGTTTTTCTAACAAGTTTGCTTCTTTCGGTTAGTTTAGCCATATAGACTGTATGGATATTTCAATTAGTCACTCCCACTACTTCATTTCTCTTTTGATGCCCATTCTCATCTTTTCCCTTTGAGGATTAACACTCTAAAGATAGAGGAAATCTATAAAACATTTGTTTAAATTTTAAGGTACTTAGCTCACTCAGTATAAGCCTTTAAACTCCAAGATGGCTTTGTTAATCTTGGGAAAGAACCTCTGGATAGAAGTCTGGTCTACTGAAATAAACCCGATGGTAGTATTTCGCATGGCACAAACGTAGACTTATCCATATTAATATGTATGAGATTTCTTACAGTTAATGTAGTTAAATAACCTAAGTCCCCCATAACTGTTACTATTTGACGAGTAGATGTTAACCTCTCAGTATGTAAATATCAAATATGAATGCAAGCAGTTCAGAATCGCTCACAAAATCGAAACTAGTCTATTTCTTCAAGACTCTTTGCAAACAATGGTTGTTTTTATATGCAACAAAGGATGTATGTGATGATCTTAACAAGCCTTATTGGTAAAACTGGGCTTTATGTGACGACTGCAACAAGCTCCGAAGAAATTAGGCTCAAGCCTCAAAATCTTAAAAACAAGATATTTGATGTTCACCAGGGTTGCATGGAACCAGCTGAAGTAGACTGGTGATTGAACTGATTTTAGACATTTGACACAAACAAAATGATGGAATTAGTGATAATTGAGGACCATATATTAATTCTCTGAGAATAATATTTTTGATTACTTTTGTTCAGTGTTAGCCAACTTCTTTCTTCATTTTGATATTTTTCTTATTCCTTTGTTTTTGATGCTCAAGGAAGCACACATTTGGCTTATCAGGCACATATGCACTCTCTCTCTTACACTTTGGAATCTAAGTTGATAAGCTCGAACAAGTCCTTAAGGAGCTTGCATATGCTAATGATAGTGTGATTCCTCATCATGTTTTGATGTCACTGCTCCTTTTTGCAGATCAAGCAGCTCTTTTGGCCTTATCCCTAGGAAGATTTTAGTGTCAGGTTGACTCCTTAGGTTGTTTTTTTTATATTAGAAACCTAGTGCTAAAGTTAGTAAAACTAGGGTGATTGTCTTTAATCCCATTAATGAAGCTCTTTCTACTTCTCACTTTTCTTGTAGAGAACAACTAATGCATAGCATTTAGGAGTGCAATTTACGTTTATCTCTTATAGTGTCTTGGTGCAAAGGGTATGCTTCTCATTCACGTTCGCAATATTTCTTGATTCACTTTTAGGATATCTTTTTAGGATGAGGCTCTTTGATGCTGTCACAAAATACATAATTTTGTATGGTGTGATGAAGTGTTGGTTATATGAGTGGAAAGACTTCACATTATTATTCTTTAGTGCAATTTTCTACATGGAATCTTCCTCTTAGCATGTCATTGTTTAAGTAGAGTTTGGGGCCTAAACGCTTTACATTCAATTTATCTTTAGGTTTACCTCTTGCTTATATACATTCCACTAATTGGGTGACCACTTCAAGATGTGATAGGTACCCTTTATTTATGTTTTTTTTTCAAACAAGTTCGCTTCTTTCGATTAGTTCAACCATATAGACTGTATGGATATTTCAATTAGTCACTCCCACTACTTCGTTTCTCTTTTGATGCTCATCCTCATCTTTTCCCTTTGAGGATTAACACTCTAAAGATAGAGGAAATCTATAAAACATTTGTTTAAAGTTTAGGGTACTTAGCTCACTCAATATAAGCCTTTAAACTCCAAGATGGCTTTGTTAATCTTGGGAAAGAACCTCTGGATAGAAGTCCGGTCTGCTGAAATAAACCTGATGGTAGTATTTCATATGGCACAGAATTAGACTTATCCATATTAATATGTCTGAGATTTCTTATAGTTAACGCGGTTACATAACCTGAGTCCCCCATAACTGTTACTATTTGACAAGTAGATATTAACCTGTCAGTATGTAAATATCAAATATGAATGCAAGCAGTTCAGAATCGCTCACAAAATCGAAACTAGGCTATTTCTTCAAGACTCTTTGCAAACAATGGTTGTTTTTATATGCAACAGAGTATGTATGTGATGATATTAACAAGCCTTATTGGTAAAAATAGGCTTGATGTGACGACTGCAACAAACTCCAAAGAAATTAGGCTCAATCCTCAAAATCTTCAAAACAGGATATTTGAAGTTCACCAAGGTTGGATGGAACCAGCTGAAGTAGACTGGTGATTGAACTGATTTTAGACCTTTGACACAAACAAAATTCTGGAATTAGTGATAATTGAGGACCATATATTCATCCTCTGAGAATAATATTTTTGATTACTTTTGTTCAGTGTTAGCCAACTTCTTTCTTCATTTTAATATTTTTCTTATTCCTTTGTTTTTGATGCTAAAGGAAGCACACATTTGGCTTATCAGGCACATATGCACTCTCTCTCTTACACTTTGGAATCCAAATTGATAATCTGGAACAAGTCCTTAAGGAGCTTGCATATGCTAATGATAGTGTGATTCCTCATCATGTTTTGATGTCACTGCTCCTTTTTGCAGAACAAGCAGTTCTTTTGGCCTCATCCCTAGGAAGATTTTAGTGTCAGGTTGACTCCTTAGGTTGGTTTTGTGATATTATACACCTGGTGTTTAAGTTAGTAAAACTAGGGTGATGGTCTTTAATCCCATTAATGAAGCTCTTTCTACTTCTCACTTTTATTTTAATCCCATTAATGCTGCTACTAACCTGAGGTCAACATATCAATGCCGAAAACACTTGTGAAGTATAAATGCCAAAGGTCTATCTTAAATTGTGGTCTATGTGTAATTTCAATGTCAATGGAGGTTGAATGTATCAATGTTAATACCAACACATCGTGGCAATATGTCAATGTATCAATCTTCGTCAAATATGATATCTCAGTCAAGTATACTCAAATTTCAAGGTCATATCAGTGTAGGGTAGATAGGTTCACTGTCTATGTGTACTAATGTCCACAAATTTGATGCACAAATCAATATCTCAAGGTCACATAAGGTAAGTGTTATGGCACTATGTTTTGGTTCATAATTGCAATGAGAGGTTTTGGTTCATTACTTCTCACATGTTATAGCATTTCCAGAACCTAACATGGCACACAATCAAATTTCTGCCTCTCTTTTACGCTGCTTACTATGCTGCTTAAATTAATATAAAATGTGATTAGCACAAATAATATGCAATCAGCACAAGACCACTTAAGGCCAAGAGAAAAGCCTTTAGGTTTGAGTGTGCCTTAAGTGCATAACCTACTAAAGACTCTTTTTAAATCTAAACAAAAAACTCATCTCACTGATAAGTTTTCTGAACAAAAGCATCCCAAAAAGTTCTCCAGCTACCCTGGTAAACCTGTTGATAACTAAGCATGCACCTAGAATGGCTAGCAAAACCAACAAGAATGCAGTCCACACACATACCCTGTGTATAATCAGTAGAGTAATTGTAGTTATTTAATGTGAATGCACACTTATTTGCATAAATCTCTACTGTTCTTAATAAAAATACTATAGGAATACATCGTACTGCAGGTATCAAACATTCTACTATTGCAATTTAGAAAGAATTTGTAACTTGTTGACACAAGGTGATCAAATTTGAAGTACATACCACCCTATCCAAGCCAGAAACAACTTTGGGCCTAAGTATTCTCTATCTTTGGAAAATTTGTACATGAATGTATACATAAGCACAGTAGGTTCAGCCACCCCAAGAATTAACAAAGGCTGACCTCCAAAAATAGAATGGATGATGCCACATATTGCAGTGGATGACAATGTTTGAACTGCGGTAAGGATTCAATCTGCAGTGCATTTTGATACTTAGTTTTTAATAGCATTGATCAGTAAAGCCTCAAGCAAGAAAAAAATGCAGCTTTTATTAATCTTATTGCTATTTTTTTCCGATATTTTCTGTGAAATTATTCACCAATTTCAATGGAAGATTCATCTGAATAACTAAAGTGATTGGAAAATTTAAAGAATTAATTTTTTCAAGGGGTTAATGTTAATATGCCTGCAATGAATGCTTGTTAGTCAATACTATTACATGAAAAATATTCCTTTCATATATTATTAGTTATGCCACAAATACAACTTGACTCGTATTAGACTTCCTATGGAGGAAATCAACTCTAGATGCAGCAATATGAAGTGCACATATGGTAGATTTCAATGAGGTCTATTACATTCACAGACAATCAATAATCTTCAAATCCCTTTCCCACAAAAAACTTGCATCTCCTTGGATATAGATACAGTGAAATGAAGTTTGCCTCTGTCAAAGTGTAGATCAGACCAAGGCCCCTAATTGATATATGGACCTTGAATGTACATGAAGCTGCAAAAGCCTTTCCAACAACCTCCTAGTAGTTTAGAACAAATTTATTTTTCTAAGATATATCTCGTGTCCTTCAGTGGAGTTTATCTCTAATGCCAAAACTTCCTCAAGTGTGCTACCTTTTTTCTTAGAATCATTTTCAAAAGACCAGTTAAAGCATACTGCAATGATTCTCAGAATCATTTCTCTTGTATTTCCAAGAGATATCAAAGAGTCCTTAAGTGCAGTTTATCTATAATGCCAAAAGCTCCTCAAGTGTTTCACCATTTTTTCACAATCGTTTTCAAAAGGTCATTTCTTAAAGCATACTACAATGCTTAGAATCATTTTCAAAAGGTAATTGGGTCATAGTATGGAATGTGCACGTCCAATGGGATATTTAAGCATACTGTAATGCTTTTAGTCATTTTCAAAAGGTAATTGGGTCATAGTATGGAATGTGAACTTACAATGGGATATTTATGAATATCTGTGTGCATAACTACCCTTGTAGATAGGTTGGATATCTCTTGAGGACATTTTAACCAATTTCCATCACGGATTTTGGGGCTTTAAATGGTATTTTAGGGTTCAGATTTCTTAATAAGCAGGGTTCAAGGTTTAAAGCCTTCACATTTTGGTATATTGCATTTAAAGTTTTAGGGTCTAATATTTAAGATGTAGGATGAACTAGCTCAAGGACATTGGATACTACTACTAACCTGAGGTCAACATATCAATGCCCAAAACACTTGTGAAGTCTAAATGCCAAAGGTCATGGTCTATGTGTAATTTCAATGTCAATGGAGGTTGAATGTGTGAATGTTAAGACCAATACATCGTGGCAATACGTCAATGTATCAAACTTTGTCAAATATGATATCTCAATCAAGTATACTCAAATGTCAAGGTCATATCAGTGTAGGGTAGATAGGTTCACTGTCTATATGTACTAATGTCCACAAATTTGATGCACAAATCAATATTTCAGGGTCACATAAGGTAAATGTTATGGCACTATGTTTTGGCTCATAATTTCAATGAGAGGTTTTGGTTCATTACTTCTCACATGTTATAGCATTTCCAGAACCTAACATGGCACACAATCAAATTTTTGCCTCTCTTTTACGTTGCTTAATATGCTACTAAAATTAATATAAAATGTGATTAGCAAAAATAATATACAATCAACACAAGACTACTTAAGGCCAAGAGAAAAGACTTTAGGTTTGAGTGTGCCTTAAGTGCATAACCTACTAAATACTTTTTTTAAATCTAAACAAAAAACTCATCTCACTGATAAGTTCTCTGAAAAAAAGCATCCCAAAAAGTTCTCCAGCTACCCTGGTAAACCTGTTGATAATTGAGCATGCACCCAGAATGGCCAACAAAACCAATAAGAATGCAGTCCACACACATACCCTGTGTATAATCAGTAGAGTACTTGTAGTTATTTAATGCAAATGCACATTTATTTGCATAAATCTCTATTGTTCTTAATAAAAAAACTACAGAAATACATCGTACATCGTAAGGATGTTAGCACAGGACTTAGTGAGGAGACTATTTCCAAGTGTTTAGAGAAAAGCTTGTACTCCTCAAAAATAGAGTATGCTTCTCAGAGTATGGATATTGAAGTCAAATGCAACATTTTCCAGGTATTTATAATATCTATGGGGAGGACTTGTCTTTGAATGCAGTAACTAATATATGTCCACTTCTTGTCCATAAGTCTTGAAATGCTGCCAGCTGGAATTATCAATTTACAATTTCACACCAAGTTAACTTATATTTTTCAAGGCATAATGCAAACATCACTGAAAAAGAGAGTAATCAATAATATTATCAAAGAATGAAGCAGGCTTGGACTTTAAAATTTGTTTGTAGATTTATAGGTTTAGTTGGTAGTTTTAAAGTGTAAAATTTTCTCCCTCTTCAAATTCAAAAACATATGGAAACCCTTGCTTCTGAGAGTATGAAAATGATGGTATGAATTGTTTATACAAAAAGAGTATGAAGACAGATATGAGCTGGGCAGTTTAAAGTGCATTCATAGTTATCACGAGGCCTGCATCAAGTAGTGGTTGCTTTAGAAAAACAAGTGTCCAATCTGCAATATTTCTGTCATTTCATAGCAGGAAAATTCAGGTTTGCTGCATTTTTTTTCTGTTTCTGTAAGGAAAATCTTAGGATCAGTGCTTTGATGAAGCAACAATCCCTTCCCATGAATTTCTTTCCTTGAGCTGGTGTTTAAACTTTTAGAAAATCCTGTACATGTAAATATCCTTTGTGCAACCTGCATTCTCATGACTATTCCTTTGATAATGTTCTTTTGTTTTTCTAGTAAATTATGCTTATAATATTCCTTCTACAGATATGACTAGCATTAACCATATGCAACTTCCCCTTTGTTAGGAGCTTTGTCAAACTATTAACCATATGCAACTTTGTCAGAATGTGGTCCAACACTACCAACTCCCAAATGAACTTGGAATCTTAGGAAATTGTATTGAATATCAATGTGTTTGAAATGGTCATGACACATTGGAATTTCATAGAGCTTGATGTAACTTTGATTCTCACAAGAGACAATATTGGGATTCAACAAGTGATTGGTTGACTCTACAATCAAGTTGCAAATCTAGATAGCGTCATAATAAGTATATGAAACTGCCATATACTTTGCTTCAGTGGAACTGAATGCAATTGTTGCTTGCTTCTTGTTGATTTGATAAAAATGATTTATAAAATGATAATAATGATGTTTAAAATAAGCCTTATGATGGTTTACTTATACACATTGATTGTTCACGAGGTGTTAGTGGTATGTTTATAACATCATTGCCCTTGAAAGATTTGTCTTGAAAGCACAGTAATTAGAATTTATTTAGTTAAGCACATTTTTGTGGTGGAATGAATTTTATCAGATATTTATATATACTTTTTAGAGGTTTGAATTTGTTTGTCCTTTGAGTGTTGGTGAGGTTTCTTTGTATTTTTTGCATCATAGTCTAAAGTCTTTTGACGTGATTGTTTAACATGAAACCTTTATGCTTATTGGAAATATATTTGAAATACCTACATGATCAAGAAACTATTATGGTTAATTAAATTACTAATTAGGTACTACAAAAAGAGGATGATGCTGAGAGGGCTTGCCTGGGTGACTCTGGGAGCAACCCGGAGATGGTCAGACAAAGCTCTTCTAAGTCACAAATCTGAAGAGAAAAAACTGGTGATGTATATGTGGTTGCTCAACCTGGGCTATATGGAAAATCTTGGTAGAGAGTGTTTACCTTTCCGTGTCTTCTCAAAAGTAGGTTGTCTGCTCACAGAATAAGATCACTACATGTAGGTGATGGTTCTATAGTAATTTCTCAGCCTTATCTTCAAAATGGCTAACATAGAGGATCAAGTTTGAATACAGGATATAATTTGATGAATTTGGAGATTTAGATTTAAAGAAAATTTTCACATTCTCTAGGTCTAGCCCCATAAGGTCACCTAGGGCAACAATTTCCTAGGACTCTAGCTAGAGGAAAAATTCTATCTCCTAGAGGCAGTTGCGTTGTTGGGTACCCTCACTCTCCTTAGAACTTGGGCCAATTCCGATGGTGGAATATTCAAATACCTCAAGCCCTAGATCTAGGATCAAGTTTTTCCTAGGTGGTCCCAAGGATAGAACCTAGTAGGATCAATTTGACCTATCGAAGTAAAAACTCTTGTCTGATCCTTTCCCCTCACCTTGTCCAGTATAGGAACATCATTGGTTGCTAAATTCATCCCCGAACCTGGGCTGGGTCCACTTGGCCCCGTGTGGTCCCATTTGGTTTCAAAGGCCTTGCACCAAAGACCATTTGGGAGTCCAAGTTCCCAAAGGATTTTAGGGATTGAGAACTTCCTTCATAAGTCTTATTCTTCTCTCTCAACCCTTCAATTCCCCTCTTCTCTCCCTAGAAGATAAATTCACTTTCTTAGAAGGAAAGCAAGTCCCACTCTTTATTTTATCTTAGGGAAAGGGTTTCGAGGGTCACTTCCCACCTATTCATCGACCTATACTCTACAAGTGACTTCCTAAACTACCGAGACTCCACCCATCAGTGAAATTCTGTGAAGAGCACGGAGCCTTAGTTGTGGTGACAATGGGCTAAGCCTCCATTGTTTCCCTTGTCCTAGCAGTTGCCCTCTTAGGAACCCCTTTTAGGTCCACTACTAGTTTGAGTGGTAACAAGTTGTTCACAATTCCATTTGTGAACAACTCTTTGGTATTCCCACTTTTGCCATATTACAGCTCCAAGATGAGAAGTCCAGGTCTATGGAGGCTACCCTTCTTCTCTCTGAATCAATCCTCTACAATATAGTGAACTAGGGCTAGTTGGTTCGCCCACTTGACTGTTACTTTAGTCCTTCAAATTCTGCACATCCTTAGGCCCTATACACCTACCCTTCTACCAATTTTGTTGTCCTTCACCAGAACAAGAGTCAGGGCTCTTCTTAGACAGTAACCTAACAACCCTCCAACTGTACTTGGACTACCATCAATCTGCCCAACCACAGTCAATTCTTTTTACTGATCTAGGGCCCACAATATCGTCTTCATCTAGGGCTCTTCAAATCTGCCACCTAACAAGGGTTTGAGTCCTCTCAAGATCACTGTTCTTGTGTATCGACAATTTGATATTTGTTGTCCAATCTACGAACAAATATGAACTACTCCTCTTATCATACTTCTAACAATCTGTAGATGACTGAACTGGGGTCACAAATCAGCCACTAACAGTCCATTTACTAATTTTTTATAGGTTTCTTCAGATATTTGTCTAAAACTCTATGGAAAGTCCACCAAAATTAACTCCTCTGCATGTCAATCCATTCTTCATATGGCACATCTCTTCTGCATGCTCAATCTTTTGCTCAGATTCCACCCTCCTTTGGATCTATTGTCTCCAGACATACTGAATCTGCAAACCATCTTCCAGATCTGTGGTCTTTATTGTAGAAATAAACCTCGCTCTAAGGGTCACAACCTGTCTTCTTCTACGCAAATTTGTCACAGTCTTAAGGACATACCTTATGAACTAAACATGCTAGGAAACTATCCTAACTAGGGCATTATACTTATGTACTTCTAATTGTTGTAGAACAAACCCTATCCACACATAGAAAAAACACGACTCTTGCCTCCATAAGAAACTCAACCTAGCTCATATGGATCCATAGATTCTGGGCATTTCTTTGACTGAATCTTGACATCAACTTCAGATCTCAATGTTGACCATCAAACTAGGGTTAAATCAGTCAATATTACGCCTGTGTCGACTTCTGTTATGGCTCTAAATTATAGTGAAAGCCCTCCTCCATTTATTTTGGTCTTTATCACAGACCTTGTGGCATACTAACCACCACAAGGCAAGATGGTATCAACCCTCTCTTCTATTTCATGTAGAAAATATAACCAATGGGATTCAATCTGATCTTGTAATGCACTAAAACAAGATATTGAATCCTTCCTACAATTTGTGGAAACAACACATGATCGCAAAATCACATATAAGTAAGAGAAAAAAGTTATCAATCGCACAACACAAGATGTATCTGGGGAAGCAACTGCTCAAAACCCTCTATCTCTATTTTGTATTAAGTCAAGGAATCATGAAACAATACAATGCTTAATCTCTCTTGAGATTCTCCAACATTCTGCTAATTGTCTCCTGCTGATTTAGGAAAAATCGGTCTAATACTTAGCCAATTCTTAGCCTACCTTGGTCACGCAATTCCTATGGAATTATCTCCATATTAATTAGGAAAATCAACCTTCCTTGAGTGCACAATCCATCATGGCATCCCAATGACTTTATAATTGCACACGGGAAATTTTCTATAAATACAACTGATAGTTATGTTCCTCTAAACTGTGTTACAATAAGGATGAAGGGTCTTTTTTATTATTTAAAAATAAGATAAAATCCTAAACAACCAAAATCCTAACCCAAGGAGATGTAACACCAAGAGTTTATGGGCCCCGTTGGGGTTAGTTGGGTAGCCAACTTTCCAGGGTCATAACTTGGTCATATGATATTCGTTTGACGCACATGATACCTCGTTAGAGAGATCTCTCCGAGGACTACAACTTCTAATGTGATTTATACGAAATTGCTAAACCTTTCTTGCCTAAAAAACGTCGTTTCGGGCCTCAAAATGGCTCCAGAAGTTCAGGACCCGAAAAACTGACAAAAATAGTAAACTGTGCTACAATTAAGGAAACTGAAAAACTGAAAGAGACAATGGCAAGGGCCCAAGTGGAATAGGCGGGTGGCCACCAATATCCACCTCGATCACCTTAAATCTAATTTCTTGAGCTAACTTAATCATCATGACTTAGTTAACTGACACAAGTTGTTATGAGATGAAATTACAATTTATTGTCCAATTTATTTAAGGGAAAAATAAATTAGATGCCTTACATTCCTCACTCCTGGTACATCAAAATTCCTCACCAATGTGGGTACATATTTTTTTGTCCTTTCTAGTTTCCAATTTCACTGTTTCTTGTTGCAAATTTCAATACTCCCTCTCAACAAGAAAGGAATTCAATCTATCCCCATCTGGTACCTTTGGAATGTTCTGCATGATACACTTCTCTAGTGTTGTTTGCACCTGCAAATCCTGAAACTGAATAGCCTCCGAACAACTTACTCAGTATAATGCATCTGTCATCAGAATCTTCTGACTGGCGCTGCTAGCTACTACATCTATCTAGTACTGGATTCTCTACGCTGCTGCTGACATCTGCATCCATGCCCTTTGAACTATTGCTAGCTCTAATTTGTGATTCATTATTTAACATCTGTTACTCTGATTTCTGTCTTGTTGACATCTGACTACATCAATCTAACTGATCCTTCCTACTACTATTGTACTGTGGCTCCTCGTAGCCAGGTTCAATCCATGAGACACAGCATCTCAATGGACCTTGCCCAAATTTATTATCTTGGGATTATGTCTACACATCACCCCACCAGCTTACACCTCGAGGTATGGCTGCTCCCTCTTCCCATTTGGCTCGAAATTTCCCCCTCATGGAGGTCTATGCTTGAGTGGATGCTTCCACTCAGTCTCCTCTCTACTTCTCCAATTGTGGCAGCTACTCCACAACCTTCTGAGACTACTTCTCATGAAGATTCATGTTGAGAGGTATTTATGCTCCCTTTAAACCACCAAGTCTCTAACTTCTTCCTTTCTCCTCAAATATTTGCATGCATCTGGTACCTCAATTACATATAGGTTCTTGACTCGCGCACAGTGTAATTTTCCCGACATTACAAAAAGTTTCTAAAAAAGAGTTGATTTTAAATCGATGATATCTCCCTCATCCGAGCTCCGATTCAACTAATTTTTTTTTCTATTTTGGTAGATTTTCACAAGGAATCCAAATATTCTATTTTTTTTTAATTTTACAACCAATTATTCAAATATTATATGCAAACTCGCCACCCAAAAAATTCCTTCTCTGATACCATGTAGAAAATCTAACGAACGAGATTCAATCTAATCTTGTAATCTACTAAAACAAGATATTGAATCCTTCCTACAATTTGTGGAAACAAAACACGATCACACAATCACATATAAGTAAGAGAAATAAATTATCAATCGCACAACAACATGATGTATTTGGGGAAAGAAACTGCTCAAAACCCCTCTATCTCTATTGTGTACTATTAAGTCAAGGAATCATGAAACAATACATTAATGCTTAATCTCTCATGAGATTCTCCAGCACTCTGTCAATCGTCTCCCGTTGATCTAGGAAAACTCGATCTAGTACTTAGCCAATTCTGATCCTTACTTCAGCCTGCCTTGCTCATGTAATTCCTAGGGAATTGACTCCTTATTAATTAAGAAAATTGGTCTTCCTTGATTGTGCAATCCATTATGGAATCCCAATGACTTTATAATTTCACATGGGAAATTTTCTATGAATACAATTGATAGTTATGTTCCCTTTAACCTCTGTCTCAACTGGGTATTCCTCGAAACTGACATGCATACAAATATTAATAGTGAATTATCAGTTATATGATTGATCACTCATTGTGAATTAAATCTAATTTAATTAATTGGACCTCTCACTAGCTCATAACTTAGTTAGAACCAGTTAAACTGATTTTAACGCATTTAATTGAGTTAATTACACTTGCACCCCACTAATGCATTAACTTCAACTCGACCCAAAAAATATTAGAATCCCTCTATATGCCTCATCTTAGACCCTCAAGTACTTGAATTTATTGAGCTAACTCGGTCATCATGACTTAATTAAATGACACAAGTTGTTATGAGATGAAATTAAAATTTATTGTCCAATTTATTTAAGGGAAAAATAAATTAGATGCCCCACATTCCTCACTCATGGTGCATCAAAATTCCTCACCAGTGTGGGTGCATTTTTTTTTTTCCTTTCTGGTTTCCAATCTCACTGTTTCTTGCTGCAAATTTCAACATTTCAGAATTTGATAAGGCTTTCACACAAAGACACCATTGAAATCACATGCCCAGATTCTCATGAGAGACCTCTCTTAAGATTGATCTTCTAGAAGAGAACCAACAATATGCCATCCTACTTCCTAGTGCAAACTGACCCTTAAGGTATGAAACATTCTTATGAACACTCACATGATGATCTTGCTCTTGGAGGATGATCATGGCCTCCCTTTAGCAACCCTTACTCGCCCTCGTACTCGACCTACTTTAGGAATACATCTCTCTTCACCCCCTTGATGTGCCAGATAGTGGGAATACATGTCAAACGTGCTATTATGTTCCAAGTGATAAGGTATTCCAAGATGTGCAAGGGTGTGTCAATGCGTGTCAGGGAATGTCAAGACAACAAAAGGGAGAAAAAATTTTAACTATAAGGAAGTGAACACATAAGAGAGTTAATAAGTTATCAATGTACCTTTTCCAAGACGGGCATGCTAGGCACACCAACACTAGGCAGCAATAGGTGCCAAGTGCAAAGTCTTAGTGCATTCTAAGTGCCAAGTATTCCTTTGTTGCTTCTCATCTACTTTCCAACAACTGATAATCACAAATAAATTTAATATCAAACCATGCCAAATCATACTAAGGCATCTCAACGTATTCCATACATGCTAAGAATTTCCAAGCGCCAGCACGTGCCAAGCGCCAATATGTGTCAGGGACTAGTGTTATGCATGTTATGAAGTGGAAGGGAATGTTGAAGAGTGCTAAGGTGTGCTAGAGAGTGATAATGCATGTTCATGAGTGTTAATGATTACTAGGAAAAAAAATTAAGGGAGCACTAAGTAAAAATTCATGAAATTTAATGAATATGAGGAACGTGTGCCAGAGACTAGTGTTAATGAGTGTTAGTTGTCATGCCAAGGAGGGAATGACAAGGTATGCTAAGCATTGGTAAGGCATGCTAGGGAATATCAAGGCATGTCAAGAATTCCCAAAGTGTGCTTCGGAGTTCCAGGGTGTGCTAATTATATCATGTGCCAATTAATAGTGCCAAGATATGCCAATACATCCTAGGTGCTAAGGATGTGGTGCAGGGTGCCAGGGTATATCAATATGTGTCAAGGAAACAAAAGGAAGAACCAATAAGAGGATTAATAAGTCAAGACTTTATCTTTTTGAAAAGGGGCATGCTAGGCACACTAATAATAGGTCACAATACATGCCAAGTGGCATTGTGTGCCAAGTGCTAATGTATGTCAATGCATTCAACCAAGGTGTTCCAAGGCATGCTAGCGACTATATGCAGCATGCCAACACATGTTAGGAGAGTTCGATGTTGTGCTAGCGCATGCCACCTTGTGCTTTGGCGTAAGTGTCATCACAAGATGTTCTAGGTACAAAGATGTTCCAATACATGTGGAGTGCTAAGAAATGTTAGTATGTGCCAAAGCATTAATTTAAGGCATGCCCAGATTGGTGAGGATCGTTAGGTTTTTCTCATTAATAGAATTGTCAAAGCTTGATTATGTATTAAATAATATATTTCCTACACACAATAGTGGAATTTTATCTAAAGGGAGTTTTCTAGATAATAAACTTAATATATATGAATCATGTGTTGACTCATGATAGGAAATCTCTATTTGACTAGTTATTACTTGAGGGAAATGATACACACTAATTACTTCTTAAAAATTGACTGACCCTAAACACTATGGATTTGGACATATTATAAAAAGTACTCACAATAATGGTATTAAATCATTAAGTTTTGACAAAAAAATATATTAACAAGCACATAGCGTCATCAAAAACTCATTGGAATGATCAATGATGATGGGCATTTTTTGACCGTCACCAAAAGTAACAAAAAGAGCATTGGTGAGGGTCATTAAAAGTTCATCACTAGAAGTGTCACCAAAGAGAGAATTAGTGATGGGCCTTTAACCCAGGTAAAATAAAATAAATAAAATATATAAAATAAATAAAAATAAATAAAATAAATAAAATAAAATAAAATAAATAAAATTATTATTATTATTATTATTATTAATAAAATAATAATGTCTTTGGTGACGGACCATAAAGGACCATCACTATATGCACTTACAGTGACAGTTTTTTAAGGACTGACACCATATGTGACATTGGTGACGGACCTTAAAGGTCCGTCACAAGCATGACCCTCACCAATGTCATTTTTTCTTGTAGTGCCAACTTGATTTTTCAAACAAGACTTATGCAATTTGGGAAAAAAATGCACACCTTTTACTTGCTTTTGCAGAGCTCTATATTGAAATAGAATTATCTCTATAATTGCAGATCCTAAATATCTAAAATTTGGCCCTGTAGTAGTCCTCTGATGCTTATTTTAAATGCCACAAGTCTGAATTGATTTGGATTCTTCAAGGCAAATTTATATCCAATGTCGCACAATGACCTAATTATGGACTGGTTCAGTAGAGAAAACTTGTACGACTTGCCACGTGTCGCTGTTTTCTCCTTTGGCTCTAAAATTTATAGACAGGAAACTACAATCCGTGTACTTCTAGTTAATTTTTATAGCATTTGAATCTGATGCTTAGAGAGAGAGTTATGAAGATTTTCCCACGATCACCTCTTTGAGATGAAATTAGGGAGCCTGAAAAAGACCTAACTTCCACAGATCCTATCTCTAAAAATATTGCGACCAAGCTTTGAAATTTTGTGACAATGTTCCTTAGGATATGGTCTTCGTGATCTAAACATTTGAGCTTCTGAACCTTTGTAGACAAACAGTTATAGAGAAAATTAAGCGATGACCTTTTTAAGTGAAATTCAGGAGCCTGCAAAAAGGCCTACCTTCCACAGATCATATCACTGTAAATATTGTGAACGAAGCTTTGAAATCATGCGATGATTTTCCTCAGGATTTAAGCTTCGTACCCTCAAAATTTCATCCTCTGAACCTTTGTAGAAAAAAAGTTATAATGAAAATTCCACGATGACTTGTTTGGAAGAAAAGAGATATCAATGCCTTAGAAATATGCCACTTCGAGGGGGAAACCTCCAATACATTACATAAACGAAGAATTCTTGGATGATTCAAAATTACAAAACCTCCTTTCTATATATAGGAGTCCATGGGGCCACAATGTAATCCTAGCCGACCTAACAATAATAATTTAAGGGCACAATAATAACAATATGGGGGTTACAGGGATACAATAATAACAATAAGGGGGTTACACTAACAAAAATAAGGGACTATACTAGTAATATAGGGACCTAACAGCTGAGTAGGTGCAAACAGTTAAGAGATCAGGGGAGAACTCTGCCACCTTCCGTGTGTCGTCTGTGAGGGTATGTATTACATTCTCCTCTCACATGTGCCATGAAATGTATCTCTGGTTTTTGTTTTATGGAAAAAAAGATACAGGTATTTTAGGATTATCTATATCTGCTTCGATGTATAGCTGTGGATTATCTGGTTTATGTATCAAATCCGCCTGTCACTTCTATCATGAAACCTGTTTCTAGTTTTCATTCTATGGAAAAGAAGATCTAACTCTCTTTGGATTAATTGTATCTCCTTCCATGTATACCTTTCTATTCCATGGTTTTATAAATTTTCATCACGGATAGCCTGGTTTGGAAAGAATATAATGGGTTTCGTGTTTGGTAATGCAGTTATGGGGTCTTGGTGGGAATTGTGGTCGGTTACCTTCCCGAGAAGGGTGTAATGCAAAACCACCTTCTTCATGTTGCAGCCACTTTTGTTGCTTTTGTCTCTTTTGATTTTCGTTTAGGCTTTATATGGTGTTGTTGGATTTGTAGGCTTTATACTAGTTTTTCATGGCATTGTAAGGACCTTGCATGGCATGGTTATGATCTTGATTCTTTCTCTCCTGCATTGGAGGGTTTCTATTTTGTCCATTTTGGGTTTCCTTCTTTTTTTTCTACGTCTCTGCATGGCTCTAATTTGTACTGTAACCACCAGCTTTGGGAACTTGGCCTTATGGCCTCCAATGATTTTAGTGTGGGTGGTGACACTGTAAAGGTTTGTAGCAATGGCTCGGGTGGTTAGTAGGTGAGTCATGTCAGTTTCGCCAATTTTATTAATTTTTCCAAGGCTAGGGTTATATTTAGAACTGTAAGTGGTTATAATGGGATTATCTCGGTCTGGGGTATAGCAAGAATGAGGATTATGGTCTGTTATGATAGGTATATATCGAAGGTTTCCGTTATATCCTGCTGGTGTGTTCAGGAGATTTCAATTGTTTTAAAGTCGAGGCCTCCTTGTCTGCCAATTTTGGGTATAGTGCATGCTGCTAAAGACAACTAGTCTCTATTGCCTTCTAGAAAGCACCATGCTCATTTTTATATCTCACGTTGCCTTAATATTTCCATGAGTTGTAGTATTGCAAGTCTTCCAAGAAATATTTTCCTGCACAGAAAGTTTCTGGAAGATCGGGAACTAAAGACAATGGTGAAAGGCCAGTTGACTAAAAAGGATGGAAAGGATAAGGGGAAAGCCAAAGCTCCTAAACCTACCCAGCCAAACAAAGCTGAAATTATGGTAATGAGGTAATGGAGAATTTGTTCCAGACCTATTCGGATGGTACACCCTGCTACATCAATTCTTTGATTCATAGATGGAAACAAGATGCAAGGGCCAAGGAAGAAGAGGAATTTGGATTGGATGAAGATGAATTGATCCATATGGTAACTGACCCCAATAATAATCACAACAGATTTTCTTTGTTTCATCATTCGATCCACAACTAATGGATACTGAAGTTCCTTTTGGTGAACCCACATGCAACCTCAACTCTAACAGACATTAGTAGAGCCATCTAGGAAATCAACTTGCAGCAACATCACCAAAGCATCTAACTGGAACGAATTGAGAGACAAATACAATGCATGCACGAGGTTGACATTCCTGGATTGAGTGTAAAAGAGTCGATTCCTATAGAGTCATCTGATGATTGACTTTCTATATTATTTTTTTGGTATGATAATGGATAGCATTTATGTTTCTTATATGTTTATGAAAGGAAAGATAGATCATAGTTCCTTAAAGACAATAATAGACCACCTTAAGTTGTTTAAGTTTTGGATGGCCTATAACTCTTTAAGACGACCAACATACTTGGTTTCCTACGGTTAGGTTGATGCTAAAGGCTATAAATTTTTATGACCTGCATTTTGTTTAATGAATAGAAAATAGAAAATATCTACTAAGTTTATACAAAAAAAAAAAATAACCAATAAATTTTAAAAAAATATAATACTTTAAAAAAAAGTTATATCAACTGTTATTAAAATGTATTTTTAACTACATAAATAGATTCCTATTACACAACTCTAATTTATAATTTTAATATATATATAAAATTCCATTCCAAACTAAACTTGTAAAATAATAAATAATAAATATATTAAAAAATGTCTCACTTAATTTTTTTTAACCCAAACTGTTCTTTAAATTGTTGTTGCTATTAACACGTTTGGCCTTAAACACAAGAAAACCTCCTCTAGATTACATTAGGGATTTGTCTAAGGACTCAACAAAATAGTTTAGTTGGAGTGTTTGAATATTTTTCGTATGGTAGAAATGGATTTAACACCATAAAAAAACTTTAGGACATCTAAAATCCTAAAATTTAACACCCATAACCCAAATTTTCAAAACAATTCACTAAATTTTTTTATAATTTTGCAAAAATTTCTAAATTATTTTGTAGATTTTGGCCATAAACACACAATAGTCGAGGATCATGGATAAATTTCTTCCTTATTAAAGTCTCTTCATTTTGGAAATTTAGGAAGAAAAAAAATTATACTTTGTTGTAAAAATGAACCTACCGACCATGGGCTCCTTCATATCGGCGGTGCGGCCAACACATTTGCCAATAAACACGCCTACGTCGAGGTTCGTGCCACTAAGTCCAGGTTCATTTATGGCGATAATACTTGAAAAAAAAAATGTTTCGTGATTATAAAGGCACATATGCTTTAAATACAAATAATTTTTTTTACAATAAAAAGGTGCATATAAAAAGTAAAACAACCTCATTAAAATATTTTCAATTAATATTTCTTTTAGTTCATCACTGCCATTAAAATATTTTTTATTATGATTATTAGATGATGCGAATCTATTTTAATTCTTAAACCTTTCTTCTAATTAAATTAAAAACGTTGTAAAAGTTTAAGAAACCCAACTGGAGGGTATACTAAATGCAATATCTACTTCTTTTATCTTGTATATTTTTTGGCATATCAATTCATACGCTAGAATAGAATAGTAAGAGTATTTGAAACATTTATGTTTTCATATTTTTTTTTGCATATAAATTCATAAGGTAGAGTGCAAAGCATTGTCATATTCCTTCTTTGCAAATAAGTTGGCTCCTCGCGCATCTAACTCGGAAGAACCACAAATTTCGTCGATGGCCTGCACTAGTTTATTGGGGTTATAGTTACTCGATTTAGTACCATATTCCTGTCCTCCCGCAATCCAACTATGGTGAAGAAAAACAGAGGCAAAAAGGTAGATATGGACAAAAGCAAGGCCAAAATTTCAAGCTCGCCAGCCAAGAGAGGCAGGAAATCCAACAGAGAACTCATGGAGCCCTTATTCCAGGTCTACTGAAAGGAAATACCGTGTTCTATAAAATATGTCATTCATGGCTAGGATATGGAAGCTAGAACCAAAATTGAAGAAGAGGATGGCATTGCAGCGGAAGAACTACAACAATTTATTATAGAGCCGGTTTATACCCAAGGAATAATTTCTCTATTTCACCACTCAATTAGAACCTATTGGATGATAAAATTCCTGTTTGTTAAGGCCATTATGTAAATCCAAGAAGTAGGAGGGGACCCCAAGGAAATTACCACTCTGGTAGAGATTAACAAAATCATCCAGGAAATGAACTTGCGTCAACTCCACGAATATGCTCGTCTTGGCAGAATCGAGAAGAAAGTTAAGGCCATGGAATAGGTTGATGTGCTAGGTTCAAGCATTGAATATCTGGCCCCAGTGGAGTCAGATGATGACTAGATAGCCATTTTAGGATTAGCCAGACTCAGTTATTTTAGTTTTTGATAACAAATAGCTTTCTTTTGCAATATGTAAATGTTAGTAATATTAAACTTGATATTAGCTACCTAAAGACTCTTCATATTAAAATAAGGAAGTACATGCTTTGGATAGCATTCAATGCACTGAGATGGCCAACAGAACTAGTTTCCTTCAGGCAGGTTGAGGCCTAAGTTTTGTATTTACTAGATACCTTATTTTTTATATAAATAGAAAATAGAAAGGACCTACTAAGCTTACAAAAAAAAATAAAAAATCATAAGCTAAAGTAGAAGAGTAAGAGTATTTGAAACATTTAAGTTTGTGTGGGTATTATGTTCACATATATATATTTATAATTTTTCTTCTTTCACTTTTATGGTGATAATATTGTTTTTCTCGGACGACTAGACATTATGATTTTGGCAATCAATTAAGAATATCTAAGATTATGATTTTGGAAAGAAATTAACAATCCTCCAACTATGTGCTCTAGGATGTATATGACTATTAATATTGATAATACTAAATTCATGATAATTAAATCTAGCAAGGCCACATAAGGTATTTTCATATGTGCCAACAAATACTTGGAGGAAGTTCCTTCATACAAATACTTTGTAGTTGATATTCATCACACTACAAGGAAAAGACCCTCTAGTGGAGGTTATAAAGGAGGTTTTTAGTGTTATAAAATTGGCCAAAATTTTCAAAAAAAAATTCTCTACAACATTTGTTTATGGTTACGGAGGTTTTTGCGGAGCTTTTAACGGAAATTCGACACAACTAAAAAACCTTGGTAGCTGAAGGTTATTAAGGATGTTTTTTTCAGCGATGCGCTACTAAGGTTTCAACGCCCCAGTGCATGTCATCTAGAAGGTGGCCCAGGGCGGTCGAAGGTGCATGCACCGAGCCATCAAGGTATAAAACTACACAGGGCACAATGTTGGTGACACAACAAATGGGGTCGTTCTAATTGGTATTGGGATTTGTGCGATGCCCATAGGTCGTCTCAATGCACTGGTATGTAGACTTATAGAAATGCACTGGTACTCCATAGCAGATAAACGCACCAAGATTTATATTTGGTATTGGTATTTGTGCGGTGCCCATAGGTCGTATAAATGCACTAGTGCATAGTCTCACATAAACGCATTGGTGCATAGTATCGCACAAACACACTTAGATTTTTAATTGGTTTTGGTATTTGTGCAATGCCCATATGTCGTAGAAATGCACCAGTGCGCTGCAGCATACAAACACATCGGTGTACAGTAACTGACACGCACTGGTGTTCATTTTGTATTTTTTAGAAACATCGACCTGTGACAGTGTAATGATTGCAATTTTTTAAAATTCATTATTCATCAAAAGTCGACACATCTTATAACAATACTCATAGTAATTAATTTTTTATTAATGCATTTGAATGCCATTTTTGCATTAATTTGTTATATCATATCATAATTATTGTGATTTTTTAAAATTCATTATTCATCAAAAGTTGACACATAAATATCCTATAACAATATTCATATGAATTAAATTTTTATTAGTGCATTTGAATGTGATGTTTGGATTATTTTTTTATTTTATATCATCAAATTTCACATCTCTTCATTATAATATTTAATAATCCATAAATTTAATCAGTGGTGTTACATTTCACAATGACAATGGAGAACACAATAGAATAAATTAAAACATATATATACATATATAAGACAGTCTTTGTCATTCAAAATGGGGCAGTTATTGGTATCCCTTTGTCTTTCAATTGCGATACTATGTGCATTACATTAAACAAAATGTCTAATTTCACAATCAAATATTTCAAAAAATACAACACCTTACTTTCATATCCAAACATAGTGATCATTATTCTTCACTTGAACTGTTGTCACTACTAGAGCTACTTCCATGACTTGGGTTATTTTCAGGAATGTTTTGTTCACGGTGTTGATTGTTTTCTTCTTCTTCACCTTCCATCTACAAACATCAAAATAAATTTTAATGTGTATATACATTGGTAAGAATAATGAAAATTGCAATATTAAATAATATACATCAATGTAAATCGAAAAGAAATGGCGTACCATAGAAAAAATTGACTCATAAACTATACACATTCTTTCAAAACCATGTACCATGCCACCTTTCAAATTTTCATCTATTGGCGGAGTTCCATACTTTGTTTCCTGCAGTTTTATACCCTATAGAAAATCATATATTTAATATAAAATATTGTTATCTTCTATTAATTATATACGGAGCTAAGTAAAACAACATCGATAGATTCTTACAAATTCCACAACTAATTTCTGATATGCCAACATATACTCACAACCCATATTTAACCCAATTTCAATCAATTCGTCTGATGGTTATTCTTTGCATGTTAGCACCTGTTTGAAGATATTCAATGATGAATTTTGTAAAACAACTTAAAAAATACAAAAATGAAATCAAGTTAAGCTGTTATAAGGAAGTAACAATTACTCACAAACTTAGATATCAACCCTTTTCTTCCTTGTCGTCCTGTTTTATGTGCCGAATGGGTTCCATTTTCTTTCCTTTTCTGCAGTAAAATACTTGAAAATTAATATTTAATGCTAAATTGTTTATTTATTGTAGCTAATGATCAAAAAATTCAATTATTACATATTACATTTTAAGCACGTTGTTGTTGAGATGTCTCCTCCCGCGATGCAATTTTTTCCATTTCTTTGACCATCTCCTTGTACACATTTTTGGACATTCCTACTGGCATATTTTTGATATCAGCTCGTTCATCTTTTGAGATTTTCATGATCTTCCAGAAAATGTAACATAACAATAAACTATTTAATTTTTATATTGATAGATGAAAAGCAAATATAAAAAAAGTGATATTTACAAATAATTCTAGACAAACATTTAAAGGAATATTACTTTTTCATTATTTTTTTTTTTGTTGTATGTTTTTTCTATTAAAAGTCTGGCATTTGTCATTGACCTATTCTCTGGAAACTCTTGCTGTAGTTTAGATAAAATTTGGTTCTTGGAATCATTGGATTGATTTTTGTATTGTAAGTGGAAATAACGTCTATACATTCGTTCCACTAGATCCCTCAAACTTTTATAAATTTTTTCCCCCTTTCGTTAACCTCCAACACCACTCCAGATGAGCTAAGGAGAAATTCATTTTCATTTGCATGTTCTATTTTTTTTTCTCTTCTTAGAACACCATTCATTTTCTGAGTTGTTGGTCCCTGTAGAAAATTAAACAAATGTGAATTAATACATTGTTTGACAGATGTTATCTAATTATTTTAATTATATTATTAATGAAAATTAAAAAAAGAAACTCATATTGGATCAATAATATCTTTTCATTCACCTTATTCATCCTTTTGAAATTTTTCCATCAATATTTTATGCTCTTCTGGTCCTAGATCATAAATAATATTATCGAGCTTCATCATTTTGTGGCTCTGCATGATAAAAAATAAACAATACATATTAGTTAAACTTACATATAGTTAAAAAATACTATTTTTTGTAAGGAATTTACAAAGAACTTGCCTTTTTTTCTATTCTTGATGTGTTATCAATATTTTTATTACTTGACCTCTTGTCAGGAATTTCTTTATCAATATGAAACTTTTACCATATCATTCATTAATATATTTATAAATAAATTATCGACCTTTCAGGTAAAAAACAAATCTCAAGAAATCGGTACACCATTCATGGTGTACGCACTGACGTCGATGCGTGGGGGTCTTATACATGCACCGCACAAACAATATAATAGATCGTACAATGCTCTATGTCAACAAGGAGTACCGATGCGTTAATTTTAACCATCGCACCAATTAACACAGAGAAAAATAATAAAAGCTGTCCAATGTTAGTTTTTGTAGCAAAAACACACCGCGCAAACAAGGGACCACCATACGGTGCTCTCTGTCAACTAGGAGACCCGATGTGATGCATTATATGTTACATGGTGCACCGATTAACACAATAAAATAATTTTTTGGGAAACAACACGTTCACTATGCTCCATAATGAAATAGCGCACTCGTGCCCTATTTTACATATGGCGCACTAATTAAAAAAAATTGTTTTTATTTAATTTTTTATTACATAGTACTTTCGTCGTGCGCTTGGATAATACAACGCACCAGTGTGCTAGGTTATGCAAAGTGCTCTGATAAAAAATCAAAAATAAAAATAAAAAATTCACGCAATGGCCGACATGGATTGGGATCCGACTATGCAAGCCATCTCATGGGTTGAATGTCAATCTAAAATGAACAGCTCTAATAATAAAATCACAGAAACAGGGAGAAGGAAGGGCCAAAACAAAAAGAATGAAGGGTTTAGGGTAAAAATGGATTTCTGTTTTGTTTTTTTTTTTTAAATGAAAAACAAAATGAAATTTTTTTCTTACTTCCTAAAAAAACTGCAGAAATAGTAAAAAAAAATCAAATTTAATCATGAGATCATTTAAAATTCTATGCTACAGGGTTTGAATCACTAGAGGTTTGGAATTATTATTGTCTGAATACTTATGTTTGAACGTATTTCGCTGCTCCACAGTGCTCTCGTGCTCTCTTGCTCCAGGTATGTCTCCTACAAATCTCTAGCTGAAATTTTTTGCAAAAATAGTGAAATAATGAAAAGGGTTTAGTATTGAAAGAATTGTTTTATGAAATTATATTTTTAAAATATTTTTTCCGCCAATTTTTCAATTTACCTTTTTTTTTTTCAATTGAAGAAAATAGAGTTGTGCTTTTTTTATTTGCGATTATTCGTCACTGGTGCGTTACTTAATAGCACTGCACCGGTGCATCCATTGGTAACATGACACCGTTGCTCAGTAATTAAAACACACCAGTGCAGTTATATGTATAGTAGCACCAATTTGCAGTTAAGGCACCGAAATTACTTTTAGGTGTGTACAACAAAATTTAGTGAACTCCAACAATAGAAATTAAGAATTAGAATTTTTTTTATTCTTGATGGAAATATGCAATTAGAATTATAATTTTGTTCATTCTTGAGAATTAGAATTAGAATTAGAATTGAGAATTATAGTTGTATAAATTCTTGATGGAAATAACTATTCTTCCAATGCATTTTGTTTATTGGAGGAGGTCGCCACTGATTATGTGGAGAGAATGAAATGTGGGGCATGTGAAGATGCAATACTACAGGACCCAAGTGCGCAATTGTAGCATGTGAACCTGTTCTATGCTAAGACGTGGGAAATTTTCACAAATGGTTGGGAAAGTTTTGTTTCTGAGAAGTTTATTGAAGTTGGAGATACTTTAGTTTTTAGACATGTAGGAAATGTACATTTTGTTGTGAAAATTTTTGGGCCATTTCTTTTCAAAAATACACCTCTTCTTCTTTCAGAAAAATAAACTTGAACCTTTCCACAACCTACAACAAGAAAAGGTGCCAACATGAGCCTCTGACATGCATATATATTTCTTTTGTTGAGGTCTCAAAAGAATTGATTATGGCTAGTCTACTCCGCTCAAAAATTTTCCTGGATTTTCTTTGGTTCTACCGAAGGATGTAGTTACTAACAGATACATGATTGTAAGATTCCTCCAACTCTCATTAATTTGAAGAATATGGATAAAACTCCATAGAAATGCATATCATTTGTGTAAAATGCCTCAAAACATAGAATGGAGTGTTTTATTTTTTGATAGTTGTGTGTTATTATGATGAATGAAATTATTCTTTATATTTTGTGCTAATATGGTGATGAAATGGAATAGTGCTCAAGTATATGAGAATAGTCTTCAATCATATTCCCAAAATATATGGGTTCTTTGTTAAATGCATAGCTGCAAGATTCAGTCATATTGTTGCTAGGAAAAATACAACTGAAATACCAGTACGGCATGGTCGGTAATGTCTACTATCCCATGAACCCATAAACCCCACAAAAAATCTCAAAAACCTTTTAATAAAATGCAAAATCTTCCACAAATAATTTTTTTTTTTTGTATTGCATTCTTGACACTCGAATTCTTCTAAAATATGTTCATGGAATTATCATCCATAAAAGGCAACACAATGGTAATATACTCGAATTCTTCTAAAATCTGTTCAATGGAATTAGTACATGTTAAATGGTACGTGTCTTATTTCATAAAAATTTATAATTTTTAAGATGGGTTTTTATAAAGAAGAGGACTTAATTACTTGATACCTTATATGATTCATTTTTTTGAAACATTATAATATGTATTTTGAATTAATTTTAAAATCAACATTTTAGTTGATAATTTGCAATTATGTTGATCTCAATAAAAATAGTGTACTGTATAAATTTATTTTCCTGTATCTAAGATCATAATAAAATAATGATAATTCTAAAGTATATGAATTTATTTTCATTATTTTCTAAACTTTATTATGTTACAGAAATTCATATTATGCTAGATTTTCATATTAATACAATTAAAATTTTCACATTAATACAATTAAAATTTTACAAATATTTTACATATAATTACAATTACAATTTTAAAATTTCACATACAATTACAATTAGAATTGCAATTACAATTTTATAATTTTACATACAATTGCAATTACAATTAAAATTTTAAAAATATTTTACAAAAATTTTACAATTACAAGTTATGTGTTACAATTACAATGTTAGAATTTTACATACAATTACAATTACAATTTTAGAATTTTACATAAAATTTACAATTACAATTACAATTTTACAAATTGACATATATACCATTACAACTACAATTTTAGAATTTTACATACAATTAGAATTACAATTACAATTTACAATTTTACATATATAAAATTACAAATAAAATTACAATTACAATCATTTCACAATAAATTAAATATTACAATTAAAATTAAAATTTTCTAAATATTTTACATAGAATTACAATTACAAATACAATTAAAATTTTAGAATTTTACATACAATTACAATTTTACAATTTTTCATATATACAATTACAATCATTTCAAAATAAATTAAATATTACAATTACAATTAAAATTTTACAAATATTTTACATACAATTACAGTTCAAATTACAATTACAAATACAAATAAAATTTTACAATTTTACATACAATTAAAATTAAAATTTCAATTACAATCACGACATAATATTTAATAAATATCATGGTCGTCTAATATTAAAGTACTTAATAAACATCACGATCATTATAGCCATCATACAAACATCATATTTGATTAAAAAACACATTCAAATTCGCTAACATCATTATGATCATGATCATCTAAAAAAACACAATTAGCATTGTATAACATCATCAGAACACAAACATCAAATATACGTCCCATGTGAAATAATTTCTATCACATACACATCTATCTGCAAGCTACACATTAAATGAACATATCTAACATGACCTAACAATATACACATCATGATGATCACCAACATGTAAATTAAGTAAAACTACAACATGAATATAAAATACATGGACCATATATATATATATATATATATATATATATATATATATATATATATATATATATATATATATATAATGTCAAAAATATACAGCTGTAATATAAATGTCATCGATCAAATCCTGGTACATCATCAATAGCAGTACTAGTGGAGGCTGTTCAGCTAGCGTGGCGCGAGGTGAACGATCAACAGATGATGCGTTGCTACTCGCGGATTGTCGATCATGTGTTGCATCTCAACCACGCCTATAACGTGCAACAGTCCTCCTCAGCCACTTAACTAAGGTCGTAGCTCCTACGACATGCCGCATCATATTGTACATGTCATGCAGCATGCCTCTCCACATATGTAATAGCCTACCATTAGCCTGTATGTCTCTCATAGTAGCGGGCCTAATGCCTGCCTGAAAAATCAATGTAGTGAGTTGGTAAACCAACTCCATCCTGTATTTTCTATCAAGCCTATTGCGCCTAGCAAAAGGCAGTACCGGCGCACCAGCAGGAGCAGGTCTCTCTACACTAGCTTCTTGATGATCCTCGGTATCTGGCATACCCTGATCGTCATCAAGATCCACACCTAGATCATGTGGTGGTGCTGGCATGTCCTTGCCATCAAAAGACCCAATGTCTGCAAAATATATACAAGTACAGAAAAATAATTAGACAATTTCATTACACAATTTAATAAAAACAAGTTAAAGAACATGTTAGAATAAATTTAAATAAAACAATAATATTACCTCTATCATCCGACAACTCATCATCTATGAAAAGGGTGTTGGAACACCATTTCCAATCCAAACTAGCATAAGGATAGGGGGCCATAATGAAGGGATGCTCGTCAACACTGGCTAGAAACTCTAGTGCATTATGAGATATCCTCACTGGAAACACAATCTTGCTCCTCTTTGGCACCATCTGCCCCCACATGTGCATCCATGCCTTGAACATTGGCCTACGAGGCTATCGAACAAAAGTAGGCCTCGTCTCTAGAAACCTCTCAAAAAATAAACAAAAAAGCTCTGAATCAAAAGGGAATTTGACCATCCCTTATGCATGAGCACGACATCTATCTAAGGCTATACAGAATTACCGCAAAAAAATGGAAGACCACCTGAAGATTCATGGCTCCTGTACTAAAGAATCAACATAATATAGAAGCGAGCAACTAATGCGTTGCCCGTCACTCGTGTTGTGTGAAATGGTCTAAATCAGAAGTGAGAGGCACTTCACCTCCTCACTACCAAATGCACCAATACGTAACTGACCTCCAAAGACCTGAAAATCTAAAGGAGATAGTATATCTATGCTAATGTATCTTTGGGAGTACACCAACTGACTCCCTACTGCATAGCCAACTTGAACCTATAGGAATAAAGGAAAACCCACCCCTTTCCTTGATAGCCCTGTAATGAAATACATTTCCTTTTTAGTGGGCAAGCACCATTGGTTAGGACCAACCCGGAGAGCCTGTAGATGGGAATTCCACCTGCGGATAAGATATCTCAAAAACACACCATGGACCTTTAGGGAAGTAGCCTCCTCATAGAACTTGAGGAGGCCTACCTGCCTTAGGAGACCCTGGGTAACTGCTATAATAAGGCAAGGGTATGCATCTCTTTCCCTGTCGCGTGCCTCCCACAGGCGAACCATGTTATATTGGTACACCTATTGTTACTGTTGTTCCCCCTCTTCTCTCCTTTCACGTCTCTAAATTATTGACATATAAAATACAATTTTTTTATTAAATGAGACATATATTTAGGAATCTACATACATAATTTTTTTAGGAAAAAAAAAACAGCTGGTGCGCCACAAAAAATAGGCATGCACCAGTACCAGTGTGTCTTTTTTTGTCACGCAACAACGGTGGTGCACCATAAAATGTTCAACACACCAGCTGCGGTGCACCTTAAAAGTTTCAGCACACCGTTGACTATGGACGATGTTGGGAGTGTAGTTTGCGGACTAAACTTTACGCCACGGGGCGTATAGTTTGGCCAGCGCATTGACCTCCTCAAATCATTACATATTCAAGGGTGTGGTATTTTACCAAGCGACACCGTTGACCCTGTTGAAATATGGAATGCGATCCGCTAAAAAAAATACCCACCTCGGGGCAGATATTTAAGTCAACGCACCACATTGCCGCTATTCCACATGGTCAAGGGTGCGGCTGGGTAACCGACCGCATCGCACTTTTTTTAAAATTTTAAAATAACATGGTGTGCCTTCGGTATTGCCTCGGAACCCGTGCAGATACCGTTCGCACCAGTTGTGGTGCGGCCTATAAATTTATAGGTTTCACCACAAACCTGTGCGAGCTGAACGGCTCGAGCGCACCGCATGACAATTTTTTTTTTCTTTTAAGTTAATATTAAGGTAATTTGAAATTGTAATCCTCTAAAAGGCTTAATTATGGAAAAACAAGAAAAATACCTGTACATTTGGCTATCGAGGAGGCATATTGGCTGTAGAATTTGGAAAAGAAAAATTTCCCACCGTTTTGCAAAATTCAAGCTGGAGATTGGTGGGCAATGCACAACAATAATGCATGCAATGGGTGCAATGGGAGCGCCAATGTGAGGGCAGCTCGGACAAGGATAAATTGCGCCGGTGCTTGAGAGCTCTGGAGCACTGAGAAAAGTGAAAAATACAGTTTTTTGGATGTATTTTTTTTTATTTAACCATGTTCTGGTGCTCGGGGTTTTATAGGCACACCGGGTGTTTTATGGTTTGGCGTGGGATTTTATGACGCGCCAGTGCTGAATATTTGTAAACCACCTGTGTGCTATAATAATACGACACACTGGGCTGGTGTGTACAGAGTGCATGGTGTCCGGTTTGTGAATGTTTTGTGGGCACTGATGCTTTCTCTTGTTGAACGCACCGGTGTGGTTTAGGATGATAAGCACACCAGATGAAAAACATCTGCAAAAACATCCACTCGCCAACCTCCTCTAATAACATCCACTAGAAATGGATGTCTGGGGTAATTTTATAAGAGGTTCCTCAAAAACATCTGCTAGAGGGTATCTTCTTTGTAGTGTCACAAGCTCAATTGGAATTATAACACTTACAAAAAGATAAATGGAGGATACAAAACATATTATGGATTCGAAAAAAATTGTAAGTCAGTAAGTCCTTGTATACGGCATTAAAAAGGCTTTGTTTTGAGACTCTCTTTACTCTTGTATTTTATATGGATATGAGGTTTGGGGTTGTAGTATCTGTAGAGATTCATGGATGAAGATATAACACATTCAAAAGCATTTTATAACCTTCAATCCCAAGACTAAAGGAAATACTCCCTATCTTATTGTTCTTATTAAATCAAGTCTTTACACCATTGAAAGCATTTCTATGACTAAGTATCTAACATAAAAAAAAGTTAAAGAACATGGAATCAAGGAGGTTTCCTAAAATCACTTCTAACTCTAGACAAAACCCCCATCTTTGGTTCAAGAGGGGATAATATAAGAAGTCAATTTTTCCCTAAATGATAATATTAAAAACATTATTTCTACTTGTGGGGTAATAAAGAGTTGGCCTCAAAAAGGAAATTAAGATATTATGAGGACATTATCAATTTTAATATAGAAAGTCAAGAATATCCATTTTTCTTCACAAATCTTAAGAAGCAAATGAGCATTACAAAAATAAGAGAAAATTCTCATGAGCTTTATAAGGAAACATAGAAATAGTCAATTCAACATTGCTAAAATAAAAATAAATTCTCATAAATTTGATAGTAAAAATCAATATTAGACAATTCCTAAAACATTATATCATGGATAAGTTTATGCTACAACTTATATTGTAATACGAAATTTCTTAACCTTTTAAATTACCTAAAATATCATAGTCATACAACTCTTCTCTTTACATTTTAATCACTTATATTCTTAAAATCTTACATATAAAATTAATTATCATCATATTAACTTCACTCCCATGAATAGCATAAATTATCTTTAAATTATTTCAAAATTTTTGAGTTAACCTAATAATAACCATAAATATAAACCAAAGTTATTCTTCACTAATTAAAAATAAATAAATAAATCTTCACGAAATTTGTTTTTATTTCAAAATTTATAGTTAACATAATAATAACCACAAATATAAACCAAATTTATCCTTCACTAATTAAAAATAATAATAAACAATCTTCAAGAAATTTTTTTTACTGTTACTATGTCTGATAAATATAAACTTAAGATCCATATGAAAAGCATTCAACCATATGGAATACTAAATATATAAAGGAATTTTTTTTTTTGAGCAATCCGAAATATTGGACAAAAGTATAAGAAATATAATATGTTGAGCCATCAGAATATGACATCGTATTGACTGAAACAAATTAAAACGTTATAAGTGAATGTTATGAGTAAGAGGAAATCTGCTAATGCACTAGACTAATGATATATGTGAGAGATGTTATCTCTAATAATAACGGTTCTAACTCTCGATTTCGTTGCTCCAGTGTTTGTATATGCTCATTCAGCTGAATCAAGTACTCTTTTGTTTGAACCAGCACAATATCTCTGCCCGCCTTCTATATCACACAGAAGTACACAATTAATGAACAATTAGAACCACTTGTAACCAGTCACAAAGCCAAGATCTAACTAGTTCTAGCACCAAGATCTAAACGAGGGAAAAACAAAAACAATTACCAGAGAGAATTACCTTGGGTTTCACTAGCACTATAGCCCATAGAGCAAAGAATATATCACTCATCTCTCCTCGCCTCTTGCGTTCAGATACAACATGGTGGATTGCAAGCTTGTCGTAAGTATTGCGAAAGGTCAAGCTGCCATCACTAGATTTATTCTTAGAGAGCAGCGGTGCAATTTTATGGTTGTTGATATCATCCAGAAAACGGATCGATTGTTTTTGGAAGGATGGATATTTTAAGGGCTGGAAGGAACGTGGGAGATTAGGGTTTCTATCCTTCCACTCCACAAACGCGGTGTTTCTTTTCTAGTTAAATGGTAAACTTTCCAATTAAGGTTGGTCCCTTTAGAGGAGATTGTAATAATGGAATCCTCCCATTGAACTGAGGGCTGAGAATTATCAAAGGCCATATGGTCGTGTATAAGGAGATCTGAGGAAGAGAAACCATTACATGACTGAGAAGCAAAACACCAGAAGGAATATTTAGCAGCAACAGATTCAAACGACTCTACTTACCAGTTGATCATGGGGTCGATGAAATCAAGTTCACAAACTTCATAATTATCAACTGTGGTGAAATCTATGGTCTCCATAGAGGTTTCGTAGGTGTTGCAGAATAACAACTTTGAAGAAGGTGTTGCTATCTGCAACTTTAGGTAGATTTAGAAGACAAAAACTGGATTTCTCTACCCTATTGTTATTATTATCCTTAATTATATCTAATCTATCTGTAGATTAGGTTAGATCAGGTCTAATTTTATCACACTATGATGGGCAGGCCCTTTGAGAAATTAATGACATTTAACATGCAAAACATTGCAGTTGGCTGAAACAATTTAGATGGTGTGAAAGATGGGACTTACAAGTGAGTTTTTAGCCAGAGCATTATTGTTAAAAATGGACAACTAGGTCAAAAATCCATGTTGTGATGCTGAAATGAAGATACCAATATTTTTATCGGGTTCCTCTTTTAGAGAGGTGTAATATCGATATGAAATTGATCTTAATCTGATGAGCAGAACATTTATTTTGAATTTATTTTTAATAATTTCAAATATGTGCAGGTCTGCCTTAAGGTTTTACACCCCCAGCAAATGTGTCACACACCTCAGTGATTGATTTAAATAGAGTCAACGTTGTAGGACATTTCACTCATCTCATCCTCACATATCATCTCTCCTCTTTTGATTGGTTCGAGCTACTTGGAGGATGTTTCAGTTCACACGTGGGAAAGAAGGATGAAGACATTTTTGTTGTTTCCGTTGCTATCATTGTTGTTGCTGTTGTTGTTGCCATTGCTGCCATTGTTACTGCCATTGTTGCCGTTGTTTTTGTCGTTGTTGTCATTTTCGCTGCCATTGCTGCCGTTGTTGTTGGTGTTGTTGTCGTTGCTGCTGGTGTTGCTATCGTTGCTGCCGTTGGGGCAGCGTTGACTTTTCTAGGGTTGACTTTGAGTTGACCGTGTGGCTATTTTTAGGGTTGTTGTGACACATGCTGGGTTGGCTGACCAAGGTGACTTTGCTGGTTGAAGCATCCTGTTGACCGCCATAACACACCACCACATTTTTCTATTTCTAGTTTGTTTTCTATAGATCCACTGGTATGTTCTATCACCATTTTACTTGATTGTTTATTTGATTGTTGTGGTGAAAAGTAAAGTTGCATCAAGCATAGAACATCTACATAAATTTACATGGTATCAGAGCTGAGGTGAAGACAAGCCATAATTTATAGCAATCACCGAAGAAGAAAATGGGTTCGACAAACTATGGCTTCAAGGAGTATGACAAATTGACTGGAAAAGATGACTTCCATGCTTAGAAGATGATATTCGATCTCAAATTGGAAGACCAAGATGTCATGGACTATGTGAAGGGTAAAATCCTAGAACCTCCATCCACTGCTACTGCTGCTACAAAAATAAAGTACAAGAAGGGGGAGATCAAAGCAAAGCTAATGATCAGGGAATCCATTCATAAAATTCTGGCGGCATACATCTCTGAGTTGGGCACCTCCAAAGAAATGTATGATAAATTGATTCTCATGTTCAAGGCAAACAATGCGAATCAAGTACTATTCTTCAAGAATCAATTGAAGAATCTGAAGAAAGGCAAGGATGAGTCTGTCCAATCATACTTTCTGAAGCTGACCGAGATCAAGAACAATTTGCTAGCTATTGGGGAGACAATAGCTAATCGATACATGGTACTCACCACACTTGGAGGTCTCCCATCCGAATGGCATGTGTTCAACACTACCATTCTCAATAATAATGTGATACATGACTTTGACGAGGTACTGTTGAGATAAGTTCAAGAAGAGATAAGAATGAAGGAATATGAAAATGAAGGGAATGCTGCCTACACTCCTCATTCTAGAAAGAAGAAATTTGGTGGTCCAAAGATCAAGGGAAGAGCAGGGGCACAAGGAAAGAAGGGAAAGTGTTACACTTTTCATAGGCCGGGTCACTATGATAGAGAATGTCCTTTCAAGAAGGATTCTCCTGATGAGGATGAAAATCAAAGGAACAACAAGTTCAACGGAAAGAGGAAAGCTCCCTTTGGCGGAAATGATCAACCTTTCAAAAGGTCAACAAATTCTAGGTATGAGGAATCAAATGTTGTTGATAAAAGAAATAAATTCATTCTTGTATCTGCCCTCTCTACTGCATCACCACTCGACACTATGGATGTATGGTTGATAGATAGTGGTGCCTAAAGGCACATCACTGGCTTCAAGGAAGCACTCTCTGATATGGTTGATAAGGATACCAATATGGAAATTATCCTTGGAGATAATGCCACACATCCCGTGAAAGGGATAGGGACTGTGACCCTCCACTTGTCTCAAGTCAAGCTCTCCACTTGCAGGATGTACTTTATGTACCTAATTTGAAGAAGAACCTTGTGTCTATATCGGCCATGGAAGACAAAGGTTTCAATGTGGCATTCACTGATGGAAAGGTGCACATGTGGAAGAAGAGCTTCAAGGAAGCTATCAGATTTAGGTATAGAATTGATACACTCTACCAAGTTGGAGGAAGTCCACTAGGAGCCATGACATGAGATGCTATCCGACAGACCGATAATGAAACTGAATATGAGACAAATGAGTTCAAGAACTAATTTGCAGACGAGCCATCATCAAGAGGGGGACCACAATGTTTGTGGGATACAACGAAACTTCGAAGGCCTATAGATTATATGTGCCTAGTCAAAGGGAAGGGGAGATATGCCACGATGTCACCTTTGACGAAGATACTTCCCTGAGGAAAGTAGTCGATCTTCCAAGATCTAAGGAAGATCATGAAGCAAGGCCTAGAAATTAAGAAGAACCGAAGGATGAAACAATGCTTGATGTTGAAAGATCGTTGGACCCGATTGATCCACCTCCTTCACTAGGAAACAGACCATCATGGCTCAGGGACACTCTCAAGAAAGTTGAGGGACATGTAGCCCAAAAAAAAGGGGGGGGGACATTCCGCGAAAGCAGTAAGTCGAGTAGATACCAAGGGTATCTAGCAGCCATGAGTACTATTGTACAATTTGAGCCTCGATCCTATGAAGAAGTTGTAAAGCATCAAGTCTGGAAGGATGTTATGCACGAAGAGTATGAGTCCATTATGAAGAATTATTTCTGGGATGTGGTTCCAATACTTAAGGACAAAGTAGTTGTCACCTCGAAATGGCTCTACAAGATCAAGCATGGATCTGATGGTAGTGCCGAAAAAATCAAGGCAAGATTCATCACCCGTGGCTTCTATCAAAAGGAAGGCATAAACTATGATGATATATTTGCACCTATGGCCCGATATACCACCATCCGATCTATCATATCCCTTGCTGCTATGTAAGGATGGAGTCTTCATTAGATGGATGTGAAGACCGCACTTCTGCATGGTGCGATAAAGGAAGAGGTGTATGTGGAGCAACCTCTGGGGTTCGAAGTACAGGATCAGGACACCCATGTCTACAGGTTGAATAAATCCCTCTATGGGTTGAAGGAAGCACCCACAGCTTGGTACGAGAGGATAGATAACTACCTGATGAAGCTGGGCTTCACTCGTAGTAATGTTGATCTGAACCTTTACTTCAAGGTTCATAAAGAGAAGCCTCTCATTCTAGTGTTGTATGTGGACGACCTCTTCCTGACAGGTGGTGACCCTCTCATTCATCAGTCCAAGAGGGAGCTCACTGTTGAGTTTGAGATTAAAGACCTAGGACTAATGCACTACTTCATAGGCTTGGAGGTTTGGCAGAGACCTGGGGATATTTTCCTTTCTCAAGGAAAATACATTGTGAAGCTTTTGAAAAGATTTAGTATGATGGAATATAATTCCATGTCGACACCAATGGAGCTCAACTTTAAGAAGTTGAGTGGCAACACTACTGGGCCCGTGCTAGAAAACCCTACTGAATATATTCAACTTGTAGGGGCCCTGATGTTCTTAGAACACCTGTCTGCATGTATGTTATGCAGTGAACACTTTGAGTCAACACATGGTTGATCATAAAATTCACTGGGTTGCTGCCAATAAACTCTTGAGATATCTTCGAGGCATGATAGACCATGGGATGAGATACACTGTTGGGAGTATGACACTCCATGGATATATTTATGTCAATTGGGCTGGCAGTGTGGTGGATCGCAAGAGCACATTTGGATGTTACTTCACACATAGATCTTCTTTGGGAAGGAAATTGAAGTCGATAGTTTTGAGCACTACTGAGGGCGAATACATTGTAACATGTATGCCCTATTGTGAAGTCACTTGGTTGCGAAATATCTTAAGTGACTTGTTCGAGCATGTGCTAGATTCCACCGTTATCTTTTGTGATAACTAGAGTGGGATTCGTTTATCATAGAATCAAGTGTTCCACGAATGATCCAGGCATGTTGATGGCTGGTACCACTTTATCTGGGATATGGTACAACAAGGTGCTGTAAGGTTTAATCATATAGGAACTGATGAGTAGGATGCGGATATTCTCAAAATTCCCTTGGGGAGGGTCATGTTCCTAACCTTCCATGAGAATCTTGGTATCATGGAACAACCCTATTCTGAGGGTCCTGTTGGATGATGAGCTCTGGGAGCTCTAGGGGGCTTTGGGGACATCTTCTCAAAGATATAAGCAACCATAGGGCTAGGCTTTCCGAACCTTGTTGGTGTGCTTCGGCCCCACTGTGATGATTGAGTTGGTTTGCCTCTCATGATTTGTGCCCCGTATGGATCCTACCCATTTGAGTTTCAGACTCATGGGAAGTACCTCTCATTTGGCCAATGGGGTGGGAAAAGTTAGAGACTAGTAGGAAATACTGATGGGGGCATCAAAGATTTCCATACTCCCTATCTATGATGACACGTGTTCAACCACTTGATCTGGGATCAAGTCTAGTAAGGTTTCGAACCTCCTACTGACTTCGGGTCAGATAAACCAACTTCTAGTTGGTATGTGACTCTTTGAGTCCATGTGAGGTTTCGGACCTCCAACTAAATTCGAGTAAGTGAGACTAACTTTGGGTTAGTATATATGACTCTCTTGAGTCTAAGAGAGGTTCCAGACCTCCTACTGACTTTGGGTTAGGTAAACCAACCTCGGGTTGGTATGAGACTCTTTGTGAGTCTGATAAAGGTTTCAGACCTCTGGGTTGAATCTGTCAGCTGAGGAATGATGTCTTTTTGACTGACCCACTTTTTTTCTAAAATAAACAGGCTAGCAAAGCAAGTTATGGTGGGATGACACACGATGTTTGATTGCATAGGTGGATGGAGTTCTCCCTAGTTGAGAGGGAGTGTTAAAATTGGACAACTAGTTCCAAACTCCATGTTGTGACGCTCAGATGAAGATACCAATATTTTTATTGGGTTCCTCTTTTGGAGAGGTGTAAGATCGATCTAAAATTGATCTTAATCCTACGAGAAGAACATTTATTTTGAAATTATTTCTAATAATTTCAAATATGTGCAGGTCAGCCTTAAGGTTTTACACCCCCATAAAATGTGTCACACACCTTAGTGATTGATATAAATAGAGTCAAGGTTGGAGGACATTTCACTCATCTCATCCTCACACATCATCTCTCCTCTTCTGATTGGTTCGAGCTCCTTGGAGGCAGTTTTAGTTCACACGTGGGAAATAAGGACGAAGACGTTGTTGTTGTCGTTGTTGTTGCCATTGCTGCCGTTGCTGTCATTGTTGCTGCCATTGCTTCCATTGTTGCTGCCGTTGTTGTTGTCGTTTCTATCGTTATTGCTATCATTGTTGCTGGTGTTTCTGTTGTTGCTTCCGTTGTTGCTAGTGTTGCTGCCGTTGCTGCCGTTGGGGCAGCGTTGACTTTTCTGGGGTTGACTTTGAGTTGACCGTGTGGCTATTTTGAGGGCTGTTGTGACACATGCTGGGTTGGCTGACCAAGGAGACTTTGTTGGTTGAAGCATGTTGTTGACCGTTGTAATGCACCACCACATTTTTCTGTTTTTGGTTTGTTTTCTATAGATCCACTAGTATGTTCTATGAACATTTTACTTGATTGTTTATGTGATTGCTGTGGTGAAAAGTAAATTTTCATCAAGCATAGAACATCTACATAAATTTACAATTATACAGAGCATACCCAGAGCGTTATAATAATGGAATTGCCAAAACCTAAACAATGTGCTACTCTACCGAGTTTTGAACGAAAACCATGAAAATTATAAGAGCTTATCTGCAAATCTAAGAAACCATGGGTCAATACTCTATCAAAATAAATGGGGACTATTTATAGTCATCAATATTTGCTAAGAGGATTCCAAAAGTGCTTCATTTCTTAGAAAACATGGAAAATCACATAATAGATGCCAACGTGCTTCAATTCCTGATGACAGATACCATCAAAACATAGATGGAAAAAGTGCCTGAATACTGAAGTCGTGACCTAAATACAAAACAGAAGTAACTCTAGCATGTGGATTTTTTTTAAAGATGATCGACGTTAAATTCATTTAAATTCAACCAGCAAGTGGGACATCGTGCGTGACTTTCGATATCACAACAAGAAAGTCCCAGTCTCAGGTCCTCCATTTTCTTGAGGAGCAGTTCCACAGTGAAATACCATTTTTAAAATTAATTTTCTCCGTTTTGGAAAATGTTGAGAAACAAAATCCACTGTCTTGTAAAAATGAGGTCGCCACAATTATATTTTATGTAAAACTGAGGTAGCCATGATTATATTTTAAGCACAAATTTAGTTGTGACAAAAAAAAACTACTAGACTAATGAGGGAAGTCTAGAAATAGGGAAGGGAGTATTAAATAGCACTCAAATAGACTGAATAACTAAAGAAAAAATAAAATTCACTTTTATTCACTTGCTTTGCCTTATGTAAGTACAATTAAATAATACTTTTACAGACCTTATCAATATGTGTGTGGTTTTTCTGCATGAGCATTTAGTAGAAAAGTAACTCTCTCTTAGCTTAGTTAATAACTTCAAAATAAAGTTTTAATACAAAAAATAGTTGTAATATAAAAAATAGAGTTAGAGTTCATAATAAATTTAAATAAGAATAATATAACCAAAAGTTAAGTTATAATTAAAGAAATAATTCAAATATGCAATTGTTAATTTAAGTATTGAAGAAAGTCTATAATAATAGGATGAAATGTCAAAGAATATGGTTTGATAGACCTCTAATAATATGATAAAATGTCGAAGGATAAGGTTTACTAGAACAAAAAGATGGTTGGATATGGTTTTCAATAAGTTTTGTTTTTAAAAATAGGAAAGAAGATTGTACTTGTCCATAAGGTGAAGAGGGATAAGGATGTGCAAGTTAACATATAGGAAATATTCGTGTCACTACCTAGTCTATTCCTAGTGTACTTCTAGATATATTAGAGACTGATTTGAGGAAATACACATTAATATATATGAAATAGCCATTTCACTACCTAGTCTATGTACAAGACATATATTTTTAAAAATAGGCACTATAGATAGTAATCACTATATTTAAAAAAATAGCATGAAAGATGAGAGATGTAGGGTAAATAGGGTTAGCTAATATGTATGTACTGCAATAATTTTAATTTTGAAACTAATTATATTACATTAATACAACTTACGTACTTTAGAATTTGTTAGCACCTTAAGAAAGCTAGTTTGAGAATCACATATGGGTCCCATTTCAAGTGATTCTTATTTTGTTTCTCGGTGCACAACCTCCAAGTCATTCTTTCTGTGTCTCCTAGAGAAAGCATAGCTAGTACCTTTCTACCATCTACCATGGGAGAAAAATTGAGTGCATATTTTTTACATCCTAATAAAATTATATATGCATATTAAATATAAATCATTACTTGTGTCAACTCTAATATATTAACCCATAGATACATCATACTTGCTCCAATAAATAAATTTTTTATTAGTTTTATAATTTTTCTAGCATTTCTAACAATAAGAAATGACCAATGGAGATATTCCCTTAATAGTCAATAATAAATTTTTATGACTAGGTCTATTCTCCTTGAAATGTTTCCTTTAGTTGCAACCCTTACAATTTGTTTCTCTCGATAAAATTATTCTTAAACTAGGAGTAAACTGGAGACTTTTGAAGACATGCGACCCATGCTGATGTGCTTATCCCTTAAGGGTTCCCTTCTATATTTCCCAAATACTCATGTATGATAAGTATAATATTTAGCATTTTATTTACATGCTTATACATTTTTTATCATTTATTTCTACCTCTTAGCTATGTGGCTTATTTTATTATTTCATTTCGTCTTTAGAATGCATGCTAGTAATTAGGATATTAATTTCTAATTTTTTTTAGAATTATAAAAAGTGTTTTGACTATATCAAAAAAATATTTTAGTATTCCTAATCACTCATTTCTTTCTTATTTTTTATTGACATTAATTATATATGATATCTACTCCTCACCATGTGTTATCCCTCAAACTACATGGAAAGGTAGATCACCTAGGTTGGCACCACTAAAAATATCTCAATGAACTAGTGTTTTTAACTAGAACCTCTAGTATATATTTTTAACCGTTTCAAACTTATTTAATATATCAAAAAATGATCTAACCTAAGCTAAGGATTGAAATTATCAAACCTAATCTAAGGATTTAAATTATCTAACCTAATCTATGGATTGAAATGTGATGTTACAATGGTCATTATAAACAACAAGGTTTCTAGAAAAATAGTTTCTAATGGAATAATTATAGGTAAAGCCTTAAATGGATCTAAATTGTTTTTATTAAATAAAATCCAAAAATAATATTCTATTTTATAACATTTCCATAAAATATTGTGGTATAGTGTTAACATCTAAACAACCATTCTGTTGTAAGGAATTTTATGAAAAGATGGCTTATGGTCACTTCATAACACATACAACTTACATATATAGAAATCCATTCCATAATTCTCCTTTTTATAAATTATCACATCTTGATAACTCCCATATCCAAGGATTGAATTTTTGTTGACTACAGGAAATGGATAGTTCAAAAAATGAGTCACTATCCAATCAACTAGAGTTCACTTCTAGGTATATCAATCCTTGAATTTCCATTACAAAATAAGAAACAAGGGAGGGTCACTCTGATCATTCATTCTAAAATAAAGTCAAAAGTATGCTATTCAATGATAACTAGAAAAACGATGTGAATATTCATTAATCTTTCATATTTTAAGGGTTTTCTTCAGTAGATGGGATTCCTTTGCTTATTTATTATAGGCATTGTTCTTTGATCAATTCTCATAATGTACATTCCTATAATTGTATATATAGTCCTAATTAGTTTATTCTCATCCTTTTAGAGCCTAGCATGACTTTTTATCATATTTATTACATATTTTGACTAATCATCTCCATATATCCCTTCTTATTCTCAAATTTACTATTTATCTAGCTTTAATGACATAACGATAAGAGGTGGAATTTAAAACATAATTTTCCAACTAAATCAATTCCCATGAATGAAATTCCAACACAGGTATTATTAAAACATATTTATTATTTTTTGTTAAGGCTCCTCATCCACTCCAGTAAAGTAGATTGGTTCAATATACTTTGGATCGTAAACTATTTCCACAAAATATCTCCTAAAAATGTGCTCCATTAACTCTTAATATCTATAGCATTTCAAAATAATAAATACTCTTAAACCACAATCCCATCCTTTTTTGTTTTGAAATATTAATCCATTTGAGGAAATGTATAACATTAAGTTTTTTTAGTTACAAAAGTTTGAAACATTTCCTTATAATTTTCTCAAGAAATAATGCATAGATTTATGATGGTAAATGCCAATAAGCAAAGGCTCCTTATATAAAATCAATTTTAGAAGAGTCAACATACATGCACATGAAATTCCTATATTACACAATATATTTATCATATTCATTATATTAGAGAGAAACCAAATTTAATCTTTAACAAAATAATCATTAGGTTTATCAATAATATTAAATAATTTATTATTTATTGGAAATATATCTTTAATAAACGGAAAATTTGTGTCCCCAGTTTTTCTTTTCCTAAGTATATCTATTCAGGAGTCTTTACAACATATAATATGTCATTTGAAAATATTATATGATTAAGGTATCAAAATAGAGAAATTTTGCAACCTTTTATGCGTCTATATTTTATTCTTTGCAGATCGCTTTTTTCAAACCATTTTCTGGAAAAAATATCATAGGACACAAATTGAAACCTTATCTGAATGCTCACTTTGGGATAAAAAAAAAACATTGTAAGTTATTAAGTGATAAAGACAACAAATGAGGTTAATTACACTGTAAGGCATTATTATTTGAAAAAAACTCACTTGAATGCATCCGTGTCATAACCTAAAACCATTAGATCATGTGTTAGATGATTAAAAGATATTCAGCCCTTGGATGAAAAAGAAAAAGTAGTTGCAAATATTTAGTTTAAAATGCAGTTATATAAATTTTCTTCTTATACAGAACCAACCATTCAGAATTCTATTTAGAGCCCACCATTCAGAATTCCTGGCTACGCAAGATGGATCACAATAGTTTTTTTTGCAACCGCTCCTTAATGTGGTGTGGTATGCAGATGGATCGCAACAATTGTTTCTGCAGCTGCTCCGGAATGTGGCGTGGTATGCAGCCGCTCCTGAATGTGGTGTGGTATGAAAACTGATTCTAGATTTGTCCCTTTTGTAATATCTTTTTTTGTTTTCTTAATTTATTTGGTGAATTTGGATTTGCTATTAGGTCGATGTGGAAGTCTTCGTTGATCTCCCAAGACTTGAAATGGTAGAATTTGAAGATGAGGTGGGAGTAAATTCGACAGCTCAATAGCTCTGCAGCCGGATGGGGTCAACTTTGAGGACTATTGTTTGGCCATTTGGGACACAAGAAAGCCCCATCAGACATGTTCTCTGATCAATTCAACAACATCCATGGACAAAAAGAAAATCCTTCATAATGGCGTTCCATTGATGAAAAAGAGTGAGAAAACAAACCGTTTTGATATTTTCCATAATTTCAGATATGCTTTTGAAATCCAACAGGTGGATAAGGTGATCCATGACTTCGTTCAATACCATATGTGTGCCCAATTGTTTCTTCAGTCGAAGAATCTTATATCAGAACTCGAGAGTCTTCACAATATGTGTGAGTTGGGGTGATGGATGAGAGAACGGTAAATGAGACAATTGTGTCAAAGCTGACTAATGATTTCCATGAGAGTGACATGATGCTAGAACAAATAGGTCCATATGATATGATCAATGGAGCTTTTGACGAAACCCCTACTTGTAGTTATAATGGCTTAGGTAAGACTGATTTTGTAGTTGGCTTGGAGAAATATTTTAATTTGGATATGGTTTTGTTCTAGAGAGATGTGTCTATGTTTGGGATGCAAGGTATGGTGCATGTCAGAAAAACAACTATGTGACTGGTGATCTACAATAGGGGATTGGATCAAGAAACTAAAATTAATTAGAGTTTCTATTTATTCAAATACTTGTTTTAATCCCCTGCAAGGAAACTATTTTTCTCTTTATTAATATATTTTTGTTCAAATTATGTAGTTTCCATCCTGAGAAACTATTCTTTATGTAAGCAGTGCCAGGTATTTGCCGAAACAATATCATTTGGAACAGTCTCAGAGTCCCCAAATATCCGGCCCAAGAAAGGCTCACTGAAGACATTCCCCGAGAAATTCAAGCCCAAGAAAGCACCATCGAGGATTTTCTTTGATTTGTTCAACTAAAACAATGGCAAAGTAAAAAATCAAAAGAGTGCTTTCAATATCGAACCCAGGAAAGCCCCGTTGGCTATTCCCCTTGTAAATTGCAATTTTTAGTTATAGCGACTAATGACGAACCCTTTGGTTAGAAGTAAGTAACCATTTGGAGCTGCAACTAATCACATCGAATTTTGTCCTCAAGTTTCTTATTCTCTACTTGTTCAACACAACATTTCAGCCTGTCTCAATAAAAAAAATCTGCCTTGATTTCTCACATTGAATTTTGTCCTCAAGTTTCTTATTCTCTGCTTGTTCAACACAACATTTCAACCTGTCTCAATAAAAAAATTATGCCTTAATTTAATTTTTATTCATTTTATCTCTTAGATTTTCATTTTATTTTCAATGTTCATTGCCCATTGTTAATTTTCAGTATTAACTTTTGAATCTTGACTCTAAATTTTTGAATCTATCACTTGTCACTCTGTACTATGTTATGCCTTGTCACTCTTTGAGTAATTTCAATATACTGCTTTTCCACAGAGACACACCTCCCATGTTTTCCATGCTCCTGGGAAGGGGATTCCTAGGGAAAGATTTCACCACGTCCACTTGTGCTTCTCCCCACTCCTACAGTCCTTCATCCCAGAAACTTGGTGGAACATAAACTATTTCAGACTTCTATGTCTACTATTTTTCTTAGTACTGATTACATTCTAAAATGATGAATTTAAATCAATGTATTAACATTATACTATTTTTGTTTCATTTATGAATAATTTTATTTCATTTTGGAATCTGAATTTAAATCATATATGTAACATTTACAAATTTGATTATTACTATTTCATTATTTACTATTTACACTGTACAATGATGAATTTACATGAGATGAATTGTTATTGTTGGGACTTTATCATTATTTTTTTTAATTTTATATTTTTAGAGATGGGAATGCTGTCATTCCACTTAAATGGGCATAGAACCCCCAAATTTTATTGGCATTTACATTGGGATAAATGAATGAGGTTATTCGTTGAGGTGGCTTGAGTCTCATACTTGATGTAGAAAGGCCATTGGAGAATTGTTGATGCAACAGTTTATCCCTAAGGTTCATACCCATTTCAATAACATTAGTAAACCCAACTTGAAATGTCATGGATTTCAAACGCAATATGTCATGGATTTTTAAATGAAAAAGCTACATACAAGGTTTTAAGGTCTTTAAAAGGAGATGTGTTAGTTCAGCTATATAAAAAAATTTCAGAGATTTAACAAGCTAGAAATTTCTTCTCATTTTGCATTCACTCAGCTTATTTTGCTTGATGTGTTGCAGGGTTATTTGTTTGGTTGGATGTTGTTGGCTTGGTTCGGCTCAGTTGCCAATATTTGTTTGCTCAGTTGCATGGCCATGCACGCTTGTAATCTTTTCACAAGACTCCATTTCCTTTATTTGTTTTCTCATTTTTAGTTTTTGTTGTACCTGGTGTGTTTGACTAATATTTCTTTTCATTTTCAATTTGTTAGGGTTTAATTATTCTGTGTATACGTGGTTTGAAGTTTTATATATTTCCTGGAATTATCCATCTTTGAAATGCAAGTAATATTTGGTTATATCAATTTGATTTTGCAAATCATTACTTATTCTTGAAATTAGTTTATTGGTCTATATCAATCATATTTATTCATGTGGTTATACTAGTTTTTCTTTATTTATTTTTTAGTTACATTTGGCATGATATGTTTGATTGATCAATTTTTCTTTTCATTTTCGTTTTCTTCTTATGGTTTGCACTGTCAAATTATACATAATTTGCATGGTGATTTTTTTTTTGGTTGACAGAATGTAGACTTAAAAGCTGACAACCAGAGAACTTATGATTCAAAAATTATGTGAAGCACATTCATTGGAGTGGAGAATCAGGTAAATCTTCCACTGGTGAAAGGTAATTTCTCGGATTTGTTTTTTCATAATACCTTTTTTCCCATTCTTAATTATGTCAAGCACATTTATTGGAGTGGATTTAGGAGCGTAGAGACTATATTCTTGGGACCGAACAACCATCAACACTTCATAAGCCCATTCATATGAACTGCAAGTCATCAACACTTGCTTCCACACATTCCCTGCTTTTGTGATCTCTTTTCCTAGAAACTTGTTGGAACTTTGGCAACTAGTTTTATCAATAAAGAATGTGACTTGATTTATCAATCATTGTATTTCATTAATAAATCTGAATTTGAATTTAAATTGTGTTTGTAACAGTCACAAATTTGGTTATTACTATTTTCATTGTTTACTATTTACACCACACACTGATGAATTGGCATGGGATAAATTGTTATTATTGGGATTTTATCATTATTATTTTTAATTTTATATATTCAGATATGAGAACCGGTTCCCCTTGGATTTTTGGGGGTGTTTCCACACCCATGCTTTTTTTCTCTCTATTTGCAGACACTTGGTGGAATGTTGACTTATTTTCCAACAAGTTTTATCAATTAAGCAATGTGCCTTGGTTGTAGATGGCATGTTCATCGAAGTTTTACAATGTAGCTGTGACACAATTAAGGTAGTGAGCGGGTTCTCTTCAACTGATGTGGATGAAAGTGAAGCTTTCGGCCATGGGGTGATTCACTTACTATAATTTCAAAGATGAATGCATTTACAAGAGAGGAGTATCAAGAGAAACCCAAATGAATTGTTTATAGGGTTTTTGCAATCTTGTGGTGGCCAAAACCACCCTCCCACCATGGAAAGTTGCGTTTAAAAGTTAAAGCTATGTGCTTGAAGCCTATGTCACAAGTATTATCAAACTTCAACTTTCAGGTTTGAATTTTATTGGCACTTACATTGGGCTAAATGAATGAGGTTCTTGGTTGAGGTGGCTTGAGTCTCATACTTGATGTAGAAGGCCATTGGAGAATTGATGATGCAACAATTTATCTCTGAGGTTCATACCCATTTCAATAACATCAGTAATTTTTCTTCCATTCTTTCATTAATATGACTTGCACAGAAAATGGTATTAAAAATAAATGATGAATGGATGAGTTTAGCATTTTCTCCTAGCTACTGCCTCATTGATCAAACACCTCGAGCTGCAGAGTTAGGGATTTATCCATCTAGCCATTTCAGTATTTAGATTTCTAAAATATGTTTGCATTATCTGGTGATCTACATATATTCCCAATACAGTTCAAGGTTTTAGGAATTTTTTTATGTACTTCTGGCATCATGATAGATCACAGTTGCTGCTTGACCACTTCGTTTTAACAGGCCCTTTGTATTGTTGTTTGATGTGACTATTATTACTCTAATCTCTTAGAGTACTTTGATTTTAAGGGAGCGATTGCAAGCATTCTCCGGATAATCCTCCGGTTATAAAGGGTTTCATAATTGATGTTGGCACCCAACTGAAGCTCATTCATTGGAGTGGAGAATCAGGTAAATCAGCCACTGTGAAATTATACATAGTTTGCATCGTGAAATTATTTTTTTTGTTGACAAAATGTAGAATTAAAAACTTACAACCAGAGAACTTATGATTCAAAAATTATGTGAAGCACATTCATTGGAGTGGAGAATCAGGTAAATTAGCCACTGGTGAAAGGTAATTTCTCGGATTTGTTATTTCATAATGCCTTTTTTCCCATTCTTATTTATGTGAAGCACATTTATTGGAGTGGATTTAGGAGTGTAGAGGCTATATTATTGGGACCGAACAACCATCAACACTTCATAAGCCCATTCATATGAGCTTCAAGTCATCAACACTTGCTTCCACACGTCCCCTGCTTCTATGATCTCTTTTCCCATAAACTTGTTGGAACATTGACTTATTTGGCAACTAGTTTTATCAATAAAGCATGCGATTTGATTTATGAATCATTGTATTTCATTACTAAATCTGAATTTTTATTTAAATCGTGTTTGTAACATTTACAAATTTGGTTATTACTATTTTCACTGTTTACTATTTACACCACACACTGATGAATTGGCATGGGATAAATTGTTATTATTGGGATTTTATCATTATTATTTTTAATTTTATATATTCAGATATGAGAACCTGGACATTCTTGGTTGCCCTTGGATTTTTGGGGGTGTTTCCACACCCATGCTTTTGTTCTCTCTATTTGCAGACACTTGGTGGAATGTTGGCTTATTTTCCAACAAGTTTTATCAATTAAGCAATGTCCCTTGGTTGTAGATGGCATGTTCATCGGAGTTTTACAATGTAGATGTGACACAATTAAGGTAGTGAGCGAGTTCTCTTCAACTGATGTGGATGAAAGTGAAGCTTTCGGCCATGGGGTGATTCACTTACTATAATTGCAAAGATGAATGCATTTACAAGAGAGGAGTATCAAGAGAAACACAAATGAATTTTTTATAGGGTTTTTTCAATCTTGTGGTGGCCAAAACCACCCTCCCACCATGGAAAGTTGTGTTTAAAAGTTAAAGCTATGTGCCTGAAGCCTATGTCACAAGTATTATCAAACTTCAACTTTCAGGTTTGAATTTTATTGGCACTTACATTGGGCTAAATGAATGAGGTTCTTGGTTGAGGTGGCTTGAGTCTCATATTTGCTGTAGAAGACCATTGGAGAATTCATGATGCAACAATTTATCTCTGAGGTTCATACCCATTTCAATAACATCAGTAATTTTTCTTCCATTCTTTCATTAATATGACTTGCAGAGAAACTAGTATTGAAAATAAATGATGAATGGATGAGTTTGGCATTTTCTCCTAGCTACTGCCTCATTGATCAAACACCTCGAGCTGCAGAGTTAGGGATTTATCCATTTAGCCATTTCAGTATTTAGATTTCTAAAATATGTTTGCATTATCTGGTGATCTACATATATTCCCAATACAGTTCAAGGTTTTAGGAATTTTTTTATGTAGTTCTGGCATCATGATAGATCACAGTTGCTGCTTGACCACTTCGTTTTAACAGGCCCTTTGTATTGTTGTTTGATGTGACTATTATTACTCTAATCTCTTAGAGTACTTTGATTTTATGGGAGTTATTGCAAGCATTCTCCGGATAATCCTCTGGTTATAAAGGGTTGCATAATTGATGTTGGCACCCAACTGAAGCACATTCATTGGAGTGGAGAATCAGGTAAATCAGCCACTGTGGAATTATACATAGTTTGCATCGTGAAATTATTTTTTTTGTTGAAAAAATGTAGAATTAAAAACTTACAACCAGAGAACTTATGATTCAAAAATTATGTGAAGCCCATTCATTGGAGTGGAGAATCAGGTAAATTAGCCACTGGTGAAAGGTAATTTCTCGGATTTGTTATTTCATAATGCCTTTTTTCCCATTCTTATTTATGTGAAGCACATTTATTGGAGTGGATTTAGTAGTGTAGAGGCTATATTCTTGGGAACGAACAACCATCAACACTTCATAAGCCCATTCATATGAGCTGCAAGTCATCAACACTTGCTTCCACACGCCCCCTGCTTCTATGATCTCTTTTCCCATAAACTTGTTGGAACATTGACTTATTTGGCAACTAGTTTTATCAATAAAGCATGTGACTTGATTTATGAATCATTGTATTTCATTACTAAATCTAAATTTTTATTTAAATCGTGTTTGTAACATTTAAAAATTTGGTTATTACTATTTTCACTGTTTACTATTTACACCACGCACTGATGAATTGGCATGGGATAAATTGTTATTATTGGGATTTTATCATTATTATTTTTAATTTTATATATTCAGATATGAGAACCCTGACATTCCTAGTTCCCGTCGGATTTTTGGGGGTGCTTCCAGACCCATGATTTTGTGCTCTCTGTTTGCAGACACTTGGTGGAATGCTGACTTATTTGCCAACAAGTTTTATCAATTAAGCAATGTGCCTTGGTTGTAGATGGCATGTTCGTTAGAGTTTTACCATGTAGCTGTGACACAATTAAGGTAGTGAGCGGGTTCTCTTCAACTGATGTGGATGAAAGTGAAGCTTTGGGTCATGGGGTGATTCACTTATTATAATTACAAAGATGAATGAATTTACAAGAGAAGAGTATCAAGAGAAACCCAAATGAATTGTTTATAGGGTTTTTGCAATGTTGCGGTGGCCAAAACCACCATCCCACCATGACAAGTTGCATTTAAAATTTAAAACTATGTACCTAAAGCCTATGTCACAAGTTTTATCAAACTTCAACTTTCAGGTTTGAATTTTATTGGCAATTACATTGGGCTGAATGAACGAGGTTCTTGGTTGAGGTAGCTTGAGTGTCATACTTGTTGTAGAAGGCCATTGGAGAATTGTTGATGCAACAGTTTATATCTGAGGTTCATACCCATTTCAATAACATCAGTAATTTTTCTTCCATTCTTTCATTAATATGACTTGCAGAGAAATTGGTATTGAAAATAAATGATGAATGGATGAGTTTGGCATTTTCTCCTAGCTACTGCCTCATTGGTCACACACCTCGAGCTATAGAGTTAGGGATTTATCCATATGCCCATTTCAGTATTTGGATTGCTAAAATATGTTTGCATTATCTGGTGATCTACATATATTCCCAATACAGTTCAAGGTTTTAGGAATTTTTTTATGTACTTCTGGCATCATGATAGATCACAGTAGTTGCTTGACCACTTCATTTTAGTAGGCCCTTTGTACTGCTATTTGATGTGACTATTATTCCTCTAATCTCTTAGAGTACTTTGATTTTATGGGAGTGTTTGCAAGAATTCTCCTGATAATCCTCCAGTTATAAAGGGCTACATAATTGATGTTGGCACCCAATTGAAGCACATTAATTGGAGTGGAGAATCAGGTAAATCAGCCACTGTGAAAATATACATAGTTTGCATCGTGAAATTATTTTTTTTGTTGACAGAATGTAAACTTAAAAACCGACAACCAAAGAACTTATGATTCAAAAATTATGTGAAGCACATTCATTGGAGTGGAGAATCAGGTAAATCAACCACTGGTGAAAGGTAATTGCTCGATTTTCTTTTTTCATAATACCTTTTTTGAACCAGTGTGGAAAAAGTCGCCAAAAAGTCCCCACTTTTTGAAAAAATCTCGATTTTTTCTCGGAGCCGACTTTATCAGCCAACCTTTTTCTGAATTTTTCATCCCTAAAAAAGTCATGATTTTATCCTTGAAGTCCCAAATTTTTGCTGACTTTTTCGAAAAAATCTTGAGGGAGGTATTTTCTTTGATAATTTTTTTTTTTTTTTTTTTTTTTTTTTAAATATGTATTTTTTCCAAAAATGAATATTTTGTATTTTCTTAGTTTTTCCAAATTTTTGCCAACTTTTTCAAAAAACTCCCAAATTTATTGATTTTTTCAAGATTTGGACCCTTGCCGATTTAATCTCGACTTCAACATTTTCCACATTTCTTTTTTCCCATTCTCAATTATGTGAAACACATTTATTGGAGTGGATTTAGGAGCGTAGAGACTATATTCTTGGGACTGAACAACCATCAACACTTCATAAGCCCATTCATATGAACTGCAAGTCATCAACACTTGCTTCCAAACACCCCCTACTTCTATGATCTCTTTTCCCATAAACTTGTTGGAACATTGACTTATTTGGAAACTAGTTTTATCAATAAAGCACGTGACTTGATTTATGAATCATTGTATTTCATTACTAAATTTGAATTTGAATTTAAATCGTGTTTGTAACATTTAAAAATTTGGTTATCACTATTTTCATTGTTTACTATTTACACCACACACTGATGAATTGGCATGGGATAAATTGTTATTATTGGGATTTTATAATTATTATTTTTTATTTTATATATTCAGATATGAGAACCCTGACATTCTTGGTTCCCCTTAGATTTTTTGGGGTGCTTCCACACCCATGATTTTGTGCTCTCTATTTGCAAACACTTGGTGGAATGTTGAGTTATTTACCAACAAGTTTTATCAATTGAGCAATGTGCCTTGGTTGTAGATGGCATGTTCATCATAGTTTTACAATGTAGCTGTGACACAATTAAGGTAGTGAGCTGGTTCTCTTCAACTGATGTGGATGAAAATGAAGCTTTGGGCCATGGCGTGATTCACTTATTATAATTTCAAAGATGAATGCATTTACAAGAGAGGAGCATCAAGAGAAACCCAAATGAATTTTTTATAGGGTTATTGCAATCCTGGGGTGGCCAAAATCACCCTCCCACCATGGCAAGTTGCATTTAAAAGTTAAAAATATGTACCTGAAGCCTATGTCACAAGTTTTATCAAACTTCAACCTTCAGGTTTGAATTTTATTGGCACTTACAATGGGCTAAATGAATGAGTTTCTTGGTTGAGGTGGCTTGAGCCTCATACTTGTTGTAGAAGGCCATTGGAAAATTGTTGATGCAACAATTTATCTGAGGTTCATACCCATTTCTATAACATCAGTAATTTTTCTTCCATTCTTTCATTAATATGGCTTGCGGAGAAACTGGTATTGAAAATAAATGATGAATGGATGAGTTTGGCATTTTCTCCTAGCTACTGCCTCATTGATCACACACCTCGAGCTGTAGAGTTAGGGATTTATCCATCTTCCCATTTCAATATTTAGATTGCTAAAATATGTTTGCATTATCTGGTGATCTACATATATTCCCAATATAGTTCAAGGTTTTAGGAATTTGTTTATGTACTTATGGCATCATGATAGATCACAGTTGCTGCTTTACCACTTCGTTTTAATAGGCCCTTTGTATTGCTGTTTGATGTGACTATTATTCCTCTAATCTCTTAGAGTACTTTGATTTTATGGGAGGGTTTACAAGCATTCTCCGGATATTCCTGCGGTTATAAAGGGTTGTATAATTGATGTTGGCACCCAACTGAAGAACATTCATTAGAGTGGAGAATCAAGTAAATCAGCCACTATGAAATTATACATAGTTTGCATTGTGAAATTATTTTTTTTGTTGACAGAATGTAGACTTAAAAAATGATAGCCAGAGAAATTATGATTCAAAAATTATGTGAAGCACATTCATTGGAGTGGAGAATTAGGTAAATCAGCCACTGGTGAAAGGTAATTTCTCGGATTTGTTTTTCAATAATACCTTTGTTCCCATTCTCAATTATGTGAAGCACATTTATTGGGGTAGATTTAGAAGCATAGAGACTATATTATTGGGACCGAACAACCATCAACAATTCATAAGCCCATTAATATGAACTGCAAGTCATCAACACTTCCTTCCACACGCCCCCTACTTCTATGATCTCTTTTCCCATAAACTTGTTGGAACGTTGACTTATTTGGCAACTAGTTTTATCAATAAAGCATGTGACTTGATTTATGAATCATTGTATTTCATTACTAAATCTGAATTTGAATTTAAATCGTGTTTTTAACATTTACAAATTTGGTTATTACTATTTTCACTGTTTACTATTTACACCACACACTAATGAATTGGCATGGGATAAATTTTTATTATTGGGATTTTATCATTATTATTTTTAATTTTATATATTCAGATATGAGAACCCTGACATTCCTGGTTCCCCTTGGATTCATGGGGGTACTTCCACACCCATTCTTTTGTGCTCTATGTTTGCAGACACTTGGTGGAATGTTGACTTATTTGCCAACAATTTTTGTCAATTAAGCAATATGCCTTGGTTGTAGATGGCATGTTCGTCGGAGTTTCACAATGTAGCTGTGACACAATTAAGGTAGTGAGCAGGTTCTCTTCAACTGATGTGGATGAAAGTGAAGCTTTGGGCCATGGGATGATTCACTTATTATAATTTCAAAGATGAATGCATTTACAAGAGAGGAGTATCAAGAGAAACCCAAAAGAATTCTTTACAGGGTTTTTGCAATCTTGGGGTGGCCAAAACCACCCTCCCACCATGGCAAGTTGCATTTAAAAGTTAAAACTATGTACCTAAATCCTATGTCATAAGTTTTATCAAACTTCAACTTTCATGTTTGAATTTTACTAGCACTTACATTGGGCTAAATGAATGAGGTTCTTGGTTGAGGTGGCTTGAGTCTGATACTTGCTATAGAAGGCCATTGGAGAATTGTTGATGCAACATTTTATCTCTGAGGTTCATACCCATTTCAATAACATCAATAATTTTTCTTCCATTATTTAATTAATATGACTTGCAGAGAAAACGGTATTGAAAATAAATGATGAGTGGATGAGTTTGGCATTTTCTCCTAGATACGGCCTCATTGATCACACACCTCGAGCTGCAGAGTTAGGGATCTATCCATCTGCCCATTTCAGTATTTAGATTGCTAAAATATGTTTGCATTATCTGGTGATCTACATATATTCCCAATATAGTTCAAGGTTTTAGGAATTTGTTTATGTACTTTTGGCATCATGATAGATAGCAGTTGCTGCTTGACCACTTCATTTTAATAGGCCCTTTGTACTGTTGTTTGATGTGACTATTATTCCTCTAATCTCTTAGATTACTTTGATTTTATGGGAGGGTTTGCAAGCATTCTCCTGATAATCCTCCAGTTATAAAGGGCTTCATAATTGATGTTGGCACCCAACTGAAGCACATTCATTGGAGTGGAGAATCAGGTAAATCAGCCACTATGAAATTATACATAGTTTTCGTTGTGAAATTATTTTTTTTGTTGGAAGAATGTAGACTTAAAAACTGACAACCAGAGAAATTATGATTCAAAAATTATGTGAATCGCACTCATTGGAGTGTAGAATTAGGTAAATCAGTCACTGGTGAAAGGTAATTGCTTGGATTTGTTTTTTCATAATACCTTTTTTCCCATTCTTAATTATGTGAAGCACATTTGTTGGAGTGGATTTAGGAGCATAGAGACTATATTCTTGGGACCGAACTGCCTTCAACACTTCATAAGCCCATTCATATGAACTGCAAGTCATTAACATTTGCTTCCACACGCCCGCTGCTTCTATGATCACTTTTCCCAGAAACTTGTTGGAACATTGACTTATTTGGAAACTAGTTTTATCAATAAAGCATGTGACTTTATTTATGAATCATTGTATTTCATTACTAAATATGTATTTGAATTTAAATCGTGTTTGTAACATTTACAAATTTGGTTATTACTATTTTCACTGTTTACTATTTACACCACACACTGATGAATTGGCATGGGATAAATTGTTATTATTGGGATTTTATCATTATTATTTTTAATTTTATATATTTAGATATGAGAACCCTAACATTCCTGGTTCCCCTTGGATTTTTGGGGGTTCTTCCACACCCATGCTTTTGTGCTCTCTGTTTGCAGACACTTGGTGGAATGTTGACTTATTTGCCAACAAGTTTTATCAATTAAGCAATGTGCCTTGGTTGTAGATGGCATGTTGGTCGGAGTTTTACAATGTAGCTGTGACACAATTAAGGTAGTGAGGGGGTTCTCTTCAACTGATGTGGATGAAAGTGAAGTTTAGGGCCATGGGGTGATTCACTTATTATAATTTCAAAGATGAATGCATTTACAATAGAGGAGTATCAAGAGAAACCCAAATGAATTTCTTATAGGGTTTTTGCAATCTTGTGGTGGCCAAAACCACCCTCCCATCATGGAAAGTTGCATTTAAAATTTAAAACTATGTACTTTAATCCTATGTCACAAGTTTTATCAAACTTCAACTTTCAGGTTTGAATTTTATTGGCACTTACATTGGGCTAAATGAACGAGGTTATTGGTTAAGGTGGCTTGAGTCTCATACTTGTTGTATAAGGCCATGGGGGAATTGTTGATGCAACAGTTTATCTCTGAGGTTTATACCCATTTCAATAACATCACTAATTTTTCTTCCATTCTTTCATTAATATGACTTTCAGTGAAATTGGTATTGAAAATAAATGATGAATGGATGAGTTTGGCATTTGCTCCCAACTACTGCCTCATTGATCACACACCTCGAGCTGCAGAGTTAGGGATTTATCCATATGCCCATTTCAGTATTTAGATTTCTAAAATATGTTTGCATTATTTGGTGATCTACATATATTCCCAATAGAATTCAAGGTTTTAGAAATTTGTTTATGTACTTCTGGCACCATGATGGATCTCAATAGTTGCTTGACCACTTCATTTTAATAGGCCCTTTGTACCGCTATTTGATGTGACTATTATTCCTCTAATCTCTTAGAGTACTTTGATTTTATGGGAGGGTTTGCAAGCATTCTCCTGATAATCCTCCAGTTATAAAGCGATGCTAATTGATGTTGGCACCCAACTGGCTAAGGTCACCACTATTGGGTCAACCAGTTTCAGTTATGGCCAACTTAACATTATCATGAGTTTTCTCATTACAAAAACAGCTACATCAAGCTGCTGGTCCAGAAAATTGGTATACACAAGGCTGTTGTGGTCAGTGAAATTTCGATTATGTTGCCCAAAATTTTCATATTGCAAAGGTACTTGTTCAGGATCAAATAAATAAGGAAAGTAAGGATACACATCCATAAAAAAGTAGGACTCTGTTCTGCTCAGAAACTCCTGCATTGGTTTCATGATAGCTTGTGAAATATCATCCCTAAAATCAGCAGATGATGGAGGAAATTCTTTTATATGAAATGAAGGGGCTAGCATATCCATAGCCAATGGGATTCCCACCTCGATACGACCCAACTTATATTTCACCAGAGCTTGCTATATTTTCTACATAGAAGGTACTATTTGGTACCAGGCATATTTGTTGGAATAGTCCGTCAAAACCTCATTCCCCGCTAGGACTATGTTGATCTTTGTTGTAGGAAAGGACACAATATTTTTACTGACCCATTGTTCTGCGATTGTGGCCAGCTGAGACACTAGCAAGCTCGTCATTCATAACACTCACGAGCACATTAAGACCGGTGTTGGCCAGTGCCCTCAGTATTTTTGGATTAGCACCATAAAATTTAACATTTCCATCCTTCAATTTTTGGATCAATTGAATTGATTCTTTTACAGACAGTAGATTGTAGCCAAGCTACCCAAAAGCAACACCGATGCCATGATTCTGTGCAGCTGTGCAACAATGACGAAAAGAAAAAGATTAAATTTGTGAAAATAATGTGGGATCTGTATATAATCAGATACTATTCTATGACATTAAGAACATTCAAAGCGAAATATGTATACTTCCAGAAAAAATCTCGGTAGCATGTTTGTACATTGCATAGTGAATGACTCCAGGTGATGCTGTTATTCTTCTTTCAAAATCCTATCAACAATGTTGTTCTGCTCCGTGTAGATGTGATAGCAAGTGATGTGTAGAAAGAAATTTTCCAATAAGTGGATGCCCTTCATCCAATATGACAATAGTGGAGGATGAAAAGTAGAGCCTCTTGATTCAATATATGGAGCCTTTGGAATTTGCAGTGAAAACTACACCTCATAAAGTAATGGTTTCTGCCTTATTGTTGGTACCCTTGCCACCATCCCACCAAAAATGATAATAGCAACTATGCTTAGTGACAATGAAAATGAAGGCACCACATCCACATTCATTGTTAATACAGACATAGATCCTTATTTGATTGTTACGTTGTTTTGCTTTCAAATGGAATCGATCCCTTGTTCAATAGCTAAGCACCCCTACTCCTGACTCGCAAGATCTCAGTTTTCCAACACAGTATGCACAATCCTTCAAGGTTCAGTGCCTGGCATGCCTTTGGAAGCAACATTGGTCATATTGGAGGAATCCACACTATAATGTTGTGTGATTTTTCTTCACTACAGTGGTTGCTCTATTGTTTGGGACCATAACCTCTGTTTTGAAATTTTTTGGCTGGACAGAAACACATTATAGATTTAATTACATCTAAAGTTATAAGTGGTGAATGGTGTGCTTTAAATGAATGAACAACCACCAATAGAAGTGCGTGGAATTATATGGTTCCGAGTGCGAGTTGTGGAAGAATATGTTTAAAAACTAGATTCGAATGTCTTATTATCAAAATAAAAATTGGGATAAGGCACAATATTTTCGTGCCTTTACTAAAATTGACCAAAATCACTACAGATATCTTGCTTAGCAACTATTTGATCTCTTTAAGAATCTTACGGCATTTCCTTTGCAACATCTGGTGATGGTGCAATTGCTAGTTAATTTAACATTAACATACTAAAATAACTATTAACTAATGGTAATGTTAATTAGAAACAAATAACTCTATCATGGGAATTTAGCGCATCCCATTTGACTATTGAAAATGGTAATTTTTTTGTTTTAACTGTATGTGGGCTCTCATGTGCCACCCCATTAGCAGTATAAATTTATCTTCGATTATTGAAACCAAGTTGTTCAAAAGGGATGGATGCGAGGGGTATTTTAGCCTTGTATATTCTTTTTCTTTCATGATTTGGTATAGAGATTTAGATAAAGAAATTGAGCTAAAATAAACATAACAAATGGCACTATTTTTCATGGGAATAAAGAAAAAGAATGTAAGTGTATGAACCTCACACCCTTGTAATAGTTTTAGTCTCATTCGCCACCATTATTAAGTACTACTCTATGAGATCAACACATCCAATGCACCCTTGCAATAGTTTTAGGCGCATTTGCCACCATTATTAAGTACTACTGTATGAGATCAACACATCCAAGCCATAAATCTAATGTGAATCTTCAAAGTTATTGACCCTTTTATCATTTTAAGACCTTTTATCATTTCAAATGAGTGAATAAAATGATTTATCTATTGAATTTTTAGGTTTTGTAATAGTTAATAAAATCATTTAACTCATCATAAAATCCCTCAAATATTTAAATATCCTCTTACTCTTATAACAAAGAAACAAATGAATATATTTAAACATCTAAAATTAATTAATGAAAACACAATAAAAATAATTAGTAATTTATTGTCATTAATTTTTAGAATAATTGAAGAATATTATGATATAAATTAATAATAAATATAATAAAACAAAATTAAAAATAATTGTTTTTTAACATTATAATTAATTTAAAAGAAAACTTTTTTAGAGTCTAAGTTTCTATGATCCATCATATAATTCCTAAAATCTCTTTTGGTAATAATCATACACAATGGAACATTGTCTACCCGTTTCGAACCAACCAGTATTGCTCATCATCAGGACTAGGTGAGAGATCAGATCAGGACATTAAGTTTAAATAGATGTAGAGATGGGTAAGCTAGCCGTTAGAATAACGAGTAGTTTGACTTTAAATTTATTTAATTATTAGATGTAGAAATAGGTAAACTAGTCGTTAGGATTAACTGCTAGTTTCGTTATATTTATGTATTAAAATATTTAATTTATATATTCAGTTAATTAATTGACTAATTAATTTGTTAATTAATTATTTAATCAATTATTTAATATACATATATATGTGTGTGTGTGTGTGTGTGTGTGTATTTCTTATTTTAGTTAGATGATTTAATTATATATATATATATATATATATATATACGATTTTATTTATTTATTTATATTTTTTAACCAATTTAATAACGGCTAGTTTCATTATATTTTTAGATTAAACCATTTAATTTATTTATTATTTAAAATATGTGTGTGTGTGTGTGTGTATTTCTTAATTTGTTTAGAAAATTTAATTATTTAATAATTATTTATATTTATTTACTTATTTATATATCTTTAATACGCAAAGACCAAGAAAAAAATTGAAGAAAAAAAAAATCAAGAATATAAAACAGGTATCCAACACCTGCTTATGTTCCAGCCATCATCTCTATTGAGATAAATGAGTCTTTTTTCTATTTCTAATGCCTCTCTTAACTTACGATCAATGGTCAATCCTAGCAATGAACTTAGCCTCTTCAATGCAAATATGATGGTTACTCTTTTCTACATGCTCAGCTAGGGCGGACAAGTGGGATCTTCCATGCTTAATGTCAATAGCATGGTCACTGATCCTTTGATTAATAGACCGACCAATTTCTCCAATGTAAGGAGTCCCACAAGAACACCGAATGATGTAGACACATTTCCCATCCCTAGGGTCAATTAGATCTTTAACCAATTTGAGAGAGCTGCGAATCATGTTAAGGGGCTTAAAAGACGAAGAAACCTTATGCATCTTAAGAATCCGAGTGATCTTATCACTGGTTCCCTGAATGAATGGAACGCGTGCACTATAGTACCATTCACTCGTCTCTTTTTTATTTTTAATGAAAGGACCTTTTTCTACTCTAAGGAAAGCTTTAAGGGCTTGGGACCTACTATATCCATTTTTACATAAGACATTCAATAGATGGGACTTCCCCCCCTCAAGGTGAGACTCATCAGAGATTCTCAATGCCTTAGTGGCTAAGGTGTTTAAGATGCCCAATTTTTTAGTAGAGAAATGGTGTGAATTAGCGTGAATATATTTCTCAATATCAGGTTTCTTACAAAAAAATTAATGGGAGAAAGAACCATCATCCTTTCTAGAGATCAGAACATCAAGGAAAGGAAGGCTACCATCCACCTCATATTGCATGGTGAATTTTATGGACCGAGGCTAACTATTAAGATGAAGGAAAAAAGGTCTAAATTTTCCTTGCCATGAGGCCATACGACACAAGTATCATCTACAAATATTTTCCAAAGCTTTGGCTGGAAAAGAGCTGAGGAAAGAGCCTTGGATTCAAATTCCTCCATAAACAGATTAGCAACAATCGAGGAAAGGGTGGAACCCATGGCAACACCACACGTTTTCTCATAGAATTCACCTTCAAAACTGAAGAAAGTGGAGGTTAAGCAGATCCCTACTAAATGGGTTGTATCAGGATTAGTGATGCGATTAATGACATCAATAGCCTCATTGATGGGGATGTTGGTGTAAAGAGAAACAACATCAAAACTGATAAACCTATCTTCAAGATCCAATTTGATGCCCTTCAACTCATTAACGAAAGAGGAAGAATCTTTAACAAATGAGTCTGTACGATGCATGAGAGGCTTAAGTTTATGGGCTAAATACTTGGCGAGAAGATAAGTCGGACTACCGATGGTATTAAAAATGGGCCTAAGGGGGCCACCAACCTTATGGATTTTTGGAAGACCATAGATTCTAGGAGTAAGAGGACTGCTTTCAATCAATTTATTACTCAAAGAGCTCACTGAGTTACTTTATTTAATGGCATCAATGATTGTTCTTGATAACTTTTTTAGGGGATTTTTAGCAAGCGTCTTGTAACTACCACTATTTTCTAAATGATCCAACATTTTCATCTTATAATCCTCCTTATTAATAATGACATCCGCACCACCTTTGTTATCTTTAAGAACAACAATATCCTTATTATTATTTAAGGATTTTAAAGCCTCAAACTAGGGCTTACTCAAGTTTCTCTTGGGGGGCTTGGCCCTCTTCAAGATGACCACACAATCTTTCCTAATGATTTCCTTGGAGGAATCTGGTAGGTCTCTGATACCAAATTCTATGTCACAAATAATATCTTGGACCGAGATTTTTCTAGGGGCTAAGGAAAAATTAAAGCCTTTCTTTAAGAGACTATAAACAGACAGGTTGGAAGAGAAACTAGAGAGATTAACAACCATATTACTAGAACTATTATTACTATTATTAATCTTATTAATGTTATTACTATTTTTATTCTTAGGTTTACTTTCATATTCAGGATTATTTCTATCATTGTTTCTAATAAAATAGTTATTTTTGTTATTATAATCTTGTTTAGTAATATTGCTATTTTTAATATTCTCAGTCTTAACGTTGGTAATAAGGTCATCTATATTGTTGTTATTTTCGCTATATATCTTATTATTAATCCATTTAACCTTTATGTTCTCATAATATTTATTAATAACTAAATAATTTGTATTCTTGTTATCCAAGTTTCGATTTTTACTTTTAGTACTATTACTATCCAAATTAATTAAAGTAATACAATTGTTACCATTCATATTACGTTTAATTTAATTATAAGAATTCATTTTACTTTTAATTTCATTATAAGAATTATTACTATCCAAATTAATTAAAGTGCTACAATCATTACTATTCATATTACTTTTAATTTCATTATAAGAATTCATATTACTTTTAGTTTCATTATAAGAATTTTGGTTATTAGATAAATTAGACTCTCCATCAAATGACGACTTATAATTAAAAGGAAGTTTGCTAAAAATCCCCTAAAGAAGGTATCAAGATTTTTCGTTGATGCCATTAAATCAAGTAGCTCGGTGAGCTCTTTGAGTAACAAATTGATTGAAAGAAATCCTCTTACTCCTAGAATCTATAGTCTTCCAAAGATCCATGACATTGGTGCCCCCCTTAGGCCCATTTTTAATACCATTTGTGGTTCAACTTATCTTATCGCCAATTATTTAGCCCATAAACTTAAGGCTCTCGTAGGTCATACAAACTCATTTCTTTTAAGATTCTTCCACTTCCGTTAATGAGTTGAAGGTAGTCAAATTGGATCTTGAAGATAGGTTTGTCAGATTTGATTTTGTTTCTCTTTACACCAACATCCCCATCAATGAGGCTATTGATGTCATTAATCGCATTATTGATCCTCATATGGCCCATTTAGCCGGGATATGCTTAACCTCCACTTTCTTCAGTTTTGAAGGTGAATTATATGAGCAAACGTGTGGTGTTTCCATGGCTTCTCCCCTTTCCCCGATTGTTGCTAATCTGTTTATGGAGGACTTTGAATCCAAAGCTCTCTCCTCAACTCTTTTCTAGCCAAATATTTGGAAAATATTTGTAGATGATACTTGTGTCGTATGGCCTCGTGGCAAGGAAAAGTTAGACTTTTTTTTCCTTCATCTTAATAATCAGTATCGCTCCATAAAATTCACCATGGAATATGAGGTGGATGGAAACCTTCCTTTCCTTGATGTTATGATATCTAGAAAGGATGATGGTTCTTTCTCCCATCAATTTTTTTGTAAGAAAACTCATACTGAGCAATATCTTCACGCTAATTCGCACCATTTCCCTGCTCAAAAATTAGGCGTCTTAAACACCTTAGCCACCAGGTCGTTAAGAATCTCTAATGAGTCTCACCTTGAGGGGGAAAAGTCCCATATATTGAATGTCTTATGTAAAAATGGTTATAGTAGGTCGCAAGGCCTTAAAGCTTTCCTTATAGTAGAAAAAGGTCCTTTAATTAAAAATAAAAAAGAGCCGAGTGAATGGTCTTGCAGTGTGCGCCTTCCGTTCATTCAGGGAACCACTGATAAGATTTCTCGGATCCTTAAGAAGCATAAGGTTTCTTCATATTTTAAGCCCCTTAACACGATTCACATCTCTCTCAAATTTTTTCAAGATCCGATTTACCCTAGGGATGGGAAAGGTGTCTACATCATTCCAAGTTGTTTTGGGACTCCTTACATTGGAGAAATTGGTTGGTATGTTAATCAAAGGATTTGTTAGCATGCTGCTGACATTAAGCATGGAAGATCCCGCTCTTCCACTCTAGTTGAGCATGCAGAAAATACTAACCATCATATTTTCATTGAAGAGGCTAAGGTAATTGCTAGGATCGGCCATTTCCATCATCGTGAGTTAAGAGAGGCCTTAGAAATAGAAAAAAGACCCATTAATCTCAATAGAGATTATGGCTGGAACATAAGAAGGTGTTGGATACCTGTCTTATATTCTTGATTTTTTTTCTTCAAATTCTTTCCTGGTCTTTCCGTATTAAAGATATATAAATAAATAAATAAATAGAAATAATAATTAAATAATTAAATCATCTAAATAAAATAACAAACACATGCACACACACACGTATATATATTTATTAAATAATTAATTAATAAATTTATTAGTCAATTAATTAACTGAATATATAAATTAACTATTTTAATCCATAAATATAACAAAACTAGTTGTTTAAAAATAAATATAATAATGATTATTAAATAAATTTAAATTTAAACTAGTTGTTATCCTAACAACTAGTTTACCCATCTCTCCATCTATTTAAACTTAATGTCCTGATTTGATCTCTCACCTAGTCTTGATGATGAACCACACTGGTTGATTCGAAACACGTCGACAATGTTCCATTGCATGTGATTAAAAACAAAGTATTAAAATTAAAAAAAAAAATTGAAAATAAATTAATCCATTCTAAATTAAAATTTATTAATATTTTTAATTAAAATATAGTAAACATATTAATTTAATATAAAAATAGAAGACACTTTTGTTCTTAAAAAACTTGCTCATTTACTACAACCCTAAAAAAAAAATTCTGTATTTTAAAACTTGAGGTAAATCTATTTTCCACATATATTTTTATATAGTGATGATGAACCACAGCGGATGGTATGGTTCAAAACATTGATTCTAAATCAAAATGAATGGGATAATCCGGAATATCTAATACAATAATCTAATAATCCCAGAAACCTTAAATCTAACTCATTCTTGCTAACTATCTCTAAAAGAATTCTATTTACATTTTGATTAAAAAAAATTAATGGAGAAGTAACCATTGCTTCTTGTTAATAAATAGAGGCATTGGATGGATTTTAAATAATTTCCATCTTTTTAAAACTCTCATTAAGGAACTCGTATCATTAGAGGTGTCATTTCTTCACCATAAATTGCAAATAACCTCTTCACTAAAAATTATGGGTATTCCCTATCCCCAAAAATCATCTAACCCATATCAATGATAATTGATAACTAGATTTCCTGCAGGTGTCGAGCAGATGGTGACACGGTGTTCTATTAAGGTACTCTATCGTGTAAAGGTCATTCGTTCAAAAATCTGTGAGAAAAAATATATTCATGCCAATGGTTGGTGTGGTCAATGCTAGGTGTAATCCCTGAGTGATTTTGATAGCTTATATGTCACTAAGTCATGCATACTCAAGCCACAGGTTTGATGTGCTAGTCATCTCAGGATTCATATAACCTAGAAAAAAAAATTGCTAATTCGATTTGAGACCCCAAGTTATTTTTCATCCATTACATCCTGATTAACTTTATAGAAAAATTCATACATTATGGTTACCCCAAATTCCAATAACTCCAGTATACTCCACACACAACTTCATATTTAACACCAAATTCAACAATATTTGATGAAACATTAACATATGCAGTCAACTCAAAATATGGATATGTTTTGATAAATTCCATTAGAGATATTTTCTCTCACTTTCCACTCTTTTCCTCACCCCATCCAATTACATACGCTTAAACTTAAAAAATAGTGCAATGGGAAATCCAAATGGACATTTAGAAACCAAACACGTATTCCTCCAAAATTTTATGCACAGTCACCACGAAATTACTTCATAGCATCTATTAAAATATTGTAATCACTTCCAAATGGTTCCGTAGTGCCCCTTAAAAAAAAATTATTGTCGTTTTTAAAAGGTGAAACAACTTGGATCCCTCCGTAATCAATTTTCCATGGCCTTGACTTTCTTCTTAACACTACAAATCACTTATCTTACCTCTCTTCATCAGGTTTGCAATATGAGGATTCAAATTTTCCATTCATAAAATCATCAGAAAGGTGTTTCGATTGTATGCAAAAGAAATCGAAAAATAGAGTGCTCTATTTTTGTTGATGGGATTCACATCACAGAACCCACATAATCAGTAAACCATAATGTACAGACCCTTTTCTTCCCTAGATTTAAATTTGATACAACAAGAATAAAAATACGAATGGAAACAACACAACAATGGAAGCTTCAAACTGCGGACTTTTAACGAAAATATAAACAAGTGCAGACCTTTAATGGTAAACAACGTGAAGTAATAAAATTACAATTTGGAAATAATTTGTAAACATAAATTGATTTGTTTCAACTCTAGGGTTTTGATTTAATCAAACAACAACAACTTATAGTCCCATTTTCCATATAAGTTTTCCATTCACATAGAAAACACTTTTCGCTTCATGTACATTGGAAAGTAAAACAATTTTCAACCTTAGGAGTGTAGTTGCATAGAGAAACAACAGGTTCTTGTCTTTTATCCCTCTCTCTTCTCCCCTATAGGGAGATTCTCCTATTTTTTTGTTTTCCTCTTCTATTATTCTCTCCAAACACTTGATTCTTATTGTTTCCCAAAAGAAACCTATCATGAAAACTAAGAGTCACAAAGGTGAATTGTTTCCCCTTGTCCAGAAAATGAGGGAAACTAAAAAAAACCATATTTACATTAGAACATAGCTTCTCCAACTTATTCTAAAAATTGAAACTCACTTTCTAATTTAAATATTTACAATCTCTTACAACACAAATAAAAATTCCTCCTATAATTACCATGTGACCATATCATCACATTGGTATGCTATTGTTCAAACTATCACATATCATGTTCTGTCTATGTACATGCATTAGACTGCCAAGGTGGAAAACATTCATGGTATCCTAACGATGTGTTGTTGAAGTGAAACTTCCTTTATCCCAAACTTTATGTTGTAGCTGGTCCATTTCCTTGTAATGTTGTTGCTCCACTATTTTCTTCTATTTGTAGTCTTCCTCCTTTGTTGATGACAACTTGCTCTACCATTTGCAACATGTTATTTTTTATTTTCATATTCCCTCCATACATTTTTTGTTGAGGCTTCTTCAACATCAGATTCCGTACTTCTTCAATACCAATGTCCATCTTATCCTTAGGCTGACTCAAATCACTACTTCCTTATTGAACTTTATCACTGCTATCCCTTACTAACATCCTTGTGGTTGAAGCTAAGTCCTCCATTCCTTGATCTTCCTTAAAGATGTTGTATCTATGTTGGGGTTTATCCTTGTTTCCCTCTACTTTTTGTTTTATTTAATTCATGGAAAAATTTTCTTTCATTCCTCCATACTTGTTTAAGACACTTTTATGTCTTACCTCCTTCTACCCTTTAGAAAATATATCATTGTCTCCTTGCTGAAACATATTTTTGTTTTCCTGTATCTGCTACATGTCTTCCTTCTTCTCATACAAACATGGAGAATTTCTATTGTTGCCATCTAAGTAAAAATGTGAACATGGGTTGGAATTTTGTGAGAAACGCGTTCAAAAATTTCATTTTCACCACAGTTCGACTGAAAATTTAGGAACTACGGTAGAACTTTTAGAAATTTCGGCCAAAGTTTTGAAATTAATTCAGCTAAATTGTTTATGTCGTTAACATTGGCATCATATTGAAGGTGTGGGTAAACATATTTTTGGCTAGAGATGGAAAAAATTGCAACAACACTTCTGCCGAACTAATAGTTTGGCCAAACAAATAGTTCGGCTAATTTTTTTTTTTTTTATCAATATAGTAGCCCCCAGACCGCAACGAGTTTTAGTTACCATTGCCCTGCTCTATTTTTCTCGATGATTTGTTCCATTTGTCTCGCTACTATATTTATCTCTCTTTATTGTTGTATCGCCATTTCATTGCTCTATTTTTGTCTCGTTGTTGTGTTGCTATGCCCCTGTAGGGGCGAGGAGGGAAGAAAGAGAATGTGAAAAACTATGTTATTTTTATGCGCTGTTCTTTTGTTTATGTTTTTGTTTTTTGTTTTTTAAAGATAATTTTATCTATTTGTAGGTGTGTTTGCAGGTTTTCTCTAATCTGCGCCTTTGGTGGTCCGCACTCTCATTGTCTGCTAGCCGTCCATGCCCTCATTGTCTACTCTTCGTCTGCTCTCTCGTTGTCTATTTGTCATGCCCTCTCTCGCTCTCTACGAATATCTAGGTATTTCTGCACTCCAAATTGAAATTTCATGGCCATTGATCAATTAATTTAGAAGCTAGATAACACCTGAATCAGTATCAATCCCTTATACTGATGATAAAGTTCATATATTAATCCACTGATCATTTATTCAAATTAATCACATGATACTTTTCATTAATTAAGGTCAAACCCACTGTATTGAGTTAAACTGCTTTAGTTCCCTTTTAGCACATTATATATAACAGTTATATTTCCTCTTTGTCATATCCTCATCGATTCTGACTCATCCTATCTATGGTATATTTTCTATCGGGAATTTATTTTTTTCCAACCCCTTATTTCAGCACCCCATATATGAACTAGAAATTGGAAGTATGGTGACAACAGGCTATGACCTACCTTTTTATTTTCATCTTGATTGTAGGTAAGTATTGAGTTCAACCACAATAAGATCTGTATTGAGTTCTTCCACTACAGATCAGGTTAGGGAGAAAATCCCCAGCAGTGGGAAATAGAGCTAGCTTGGGGTCTGTGTAAATTTTAGAACTATTGTTGGACAATATTTCACATATGATAATAGTGGAATAGTAGCTAAAACCTGAATCACTATCAATCCCTTATACTGATGATACAGTTCATATATTAGTCCATTGATCATTTATTCAAATTAATCACATGATGAGTCGAAGGGTGAAAGAAACTATTATAATCAGGATCTATAATGGAGAAGTTGTCTATCAACTGGTAGTCCATATTCCAATTGTTTCTAACTCTCCAGCAGTTATATAGATCAATGGTGCATAGCTAATGGTCTTCAGACCCAACACGACCAACTTTTCTTATTTAGAACCTATAAGTTTTAGATGATGATCCGATTTTGGGTAATCATTTCATATTGATAATATTTTTTGGGAGAAGTAGTACTATCACTATTGCTAGTGTTATGATGAAAGGTTCATATCTATACCGATAGCTAGTTATCAACATCTACAACTAACTAGTGGTATCGATGACTTGTCGCGGTTGTATTAATACCGAATTTGGTACCTTGAATAGAGAGATCTATATATTCTAATATACTGAAACACTTAAACCTTCTCGTATGATAAATTTCTCTCTATATTATAAGTGTGAATAAGAATTAATGAAAATAACCAACTTTTCAATTTAGAGTAACGTAAACAGACAACCAACTAACTTGAGATCATTGCATTGAATTAACAGGATAAAACTTAACACTTTGGATTATCTTGAGAGAGCCTATGCAGCCAATCTACGTATTAGACGACTCTCTCTTTCCATCCAGATATAACAAGAACTATTTAGGTTCATCATAACATATTACTGGGTAATTGAAATGTCATGATATGTAAGAAAAAAAATATTTCTTTAATTTAATTTCCTTTAAAAAAAACATCAAGAATTTGTTCCAATTTTGATGTATGATATGGTGCAATTCAAAATGTATGTTATATTCGTATTTCCATTTATATTCTCTGTTATTAGTCATTATCTCATTGTTCTCTGTTAATATAAGTTTCATTATGTGATTCCTACTCAAGCAAAGGTGCATTAGTAGATTATTTCTTTCTTTTCATCATTATCTATAAATGACTCCAACTCTAGCATATAATAATAAACAAGATCAATAGAGTGACCTATCTGTAAAGTCAAATATCATTACAATAATATGAAAATTCACTATGTATGCACTAAGGGGTTTAGAGGATAAGTCACTCTGATTCCACAAATAATTCTACAAGAATTATGCTCACTCGTATAATTTTTTGAACCCACCATCTTTGATGTGTGTAATCTTTTGAGGGTTGTCCTATTGTTCTCTTATGTCAAAATCCATGTCATCCTTTTTGAAGTTATTTTGTGATTTTTTAATCCTTATTGGTGTCATGTCCATGTTATTTGAATCTATTTCAGCTTTAACAAGGTTCTCCCTTATGTTGTGTGTAATATTTTGAGGGTTGTCCTAATGTTCTCTTATGTCAGAAGCCCTGCCATCCTTTTTGAAGTTATTTCATGATTCTGCCATCATTTGTGAAGTCCTTGGCATATTGATATATATATATATATATATGAAGCTCTCTTATAATATAAATTATTCATTTGATGCAATGCTATTAATTCTATCCCTTGGAAGTTGTCTAGAGTTTGTGTTTGCTTGTCTCTATACACATTACTACAATAATTTCTATACATTTTACAACAATAATTTCCTTTTATTTCAAGTTTTATGATTTATATGGATGGGTTTGGAAAATTATCAATATCAACACAAAACGTGTGGATCTGTTTATGTCTTGCTGCTCCATTCTATTTTTGTCTCACTCTGTTGTTGTCTCGTCATTATGCTTCTTTGTTTCTGTCTTGCTACTCTATTGTTGCCTCACTGTTGCAAGGACGAGGAGGGGAGCAAGTAAATGTGAGAAGGTGTTCTGGTTTATGATCTATTTTTTCTATGGTTTTTTTCTGTTTTTTAAATTTAATTTTCAGTTGATGCAATGCTATTAATTCTCTCCCTTGGAACGTGTGGCAGAAAACCATTTTTCAAATACCATTGACACCAAAAACATGAGGTGATGTGCCAATATAGACAGTGATAGTTAGCAAGATCAAGATGCTTAGAAATGGAAATTATATGTTCAGATTTGTGTGTTAACAATGAGTTATTACCATCACTCACTGTACATTTCATTTCTCCCATAAACTTTGTACATTTCTACCATAAAATTTAAGGCATTTGCTACTATGTCATTTCTCCCATAAACTTTGTACACTTCTCCCATAAACATTAAGACATTTTCTAGTGTTTTGGGAACCATGTACATGTCATTTCTATGTCATTTCTCCCATAAACTTTAATGAAAACTTTAAGGAAAAATATGTACATGTCATCTCTCCCATAAACTTAAGGCAAAATTTAAGGAAAACCATGTACATGTCATTTCTCACATTAACTTTAAGGCAAACCATGTACATGTAATTTCTCCCACAAACTTTAATTAATATATTTTTAAGAAAAATGTTAGTGTTTTTTCAAAGCATGTACATGTAATTTCTTCAATAAAATTTAAGGCATTTGATAGTGTTTTGGGAACCATGTACATTTCATTTCTACTTCATTTCTCCCATAAGCTTTAAGGAAAACTTTAAGGCAAGCCATGTACATGTCATTTCTCCCATAAACTTAAGGCAAACTTTAAGGCTAACGATGTACATGTCATTTCTCCCATAAAATTTAAGGCAAACCATGCACATGTCATTTCTCCCATAAACTTTAATTTAACATATTCTTAAGGAAAATGCTAGTGTTTTTTAAAACAATGTACATGTCATTTCTCCCATAAATTTTAATGAATTTGCTAGTGTTTTCGGAACCATATACATGTCATTTCTATGTCATTAATCCCGTAAAATTTAAGGCAAACTTTATGGAAAACCATGTACATGTCATTTCTCCCATAAACCTAAGGAAAACTTCAAGGCAAACCATGTACATGTCATTCTACCATAAACTTTAATTTAATATATTTTTAATGAAACTGCTAATGTTTTTTCAAACCATGTACATGTAATTTCTCCCATAAACTTTAAGGAATTTTCCAGTGTTTTGGGAACCATATACATGTCATTTCTATGTAATTACTCCGATAAACATTAAGGAAATATTTAAGGAAAACCATCTACATGTCATCTCTCTCATAAAATTAAGGAAAACTTTAAGGCAAACCATGTACATGTCATTTCTCCCATAAAATTATGGAAAAATTTAAGGCTAACCATGTACATGTAATTTCTCCAATAAAATTTAAGGCAAACCATGTACATGTCACTTCTCCCATAAAATTTAATTTAATATATTCTTAAGGAAAATGATAGTCTTTTTGAAAACCATGTACATGTCATTTCTCCCATAAAAGTTAAAGCATTTTCTAGTGTATTGGGAACCATATACATGTCATTTATATGTAATTAATCCCATAAAATTTAATCCAAACTTTATGAAAAACCCACACACACGTCATTTCTCCCATAAAATTAAGGAAAACTTTAAGGAAAACCATTTTCATGTCATTTCTACCATAAACTTTAAGGCATTTTCTAGTGTTTTGGGAATCATATACATGTCATTTATATGTCATTACTCCCATAAAATTTAAGGCAAACTTTAAGGCACACAATGTACATGCAATTTCTCCCATAAAATTAAGACAAAATTTAAGGCAAACCATGTACATGTTATTTCTCCCATACACTTAAGGAAAACTTTAAGGCTAACCATTTACATGTCATTTCTCCCATAAACTTTAAAGAATTTTCTAGTGTGTTGGGAACCATTTACATTTCATTTCTATGTAATTTCTCCCATAAAATTTGAGGCAAACTTTAAGGAAAACCATGTACATGTCATTTCTCCCATAAACTCAAGGGAAAATTAAAGGCATGTCATTTCTATGTCATTTCTCCAATAAAATTTAAGGCAAACCATGTACATGTCATTTATCCCATAAAAAAAAACTTGAAGGCATGCCATTTATATATGTCAATTATCCCATAAAATTTAATGAAAACTTTAAGGCAAACCATGTACATTTCATTTCTCCCATAAACTAAAGGAAACATTTAAGGCAAATCATGTACATCTAATTTCTCCCATAAACTTTAATGAAAACCATGTACATGTCATTGATCCCGTAAAGTGTAATTTAATATATTTTTAAGGAAATCATTTTGTTTATTCAATTCAGTGTCCTGAATTGATAGCATAGATTATCGACCAGGGATAGTAAGCTGCTGAGGTTTGCTTGCACCATATGTGCCTAAATATCCTTTTTCTTATTTCATTGTTTTCAATATTTTTTTGATGTTTTTGGGTTTTGTTATGTTTGAGTTTTAGTATGCTATTCTATGCTCAGGAGATGAAGTTAAATCTCTGTCAAAAGAAAAGAAAAGGAAACCTTAGACTTAAAACAAAGTTTAGTTGTAAATTTTATCCCTAATTTGGAAAATGGTGAAAAACAGAGTATCCTAATCCATGGATGTTATAGCTTGAAAATGAACATGAAAGGTAACTCAAAACACTACAATTCAATATGATCCATTTAGTTAGAGGTTTGTTGGAGTAGTTTGTGAAAGAGATTAAACTCCAATGTGATGGGGATCTTCCTAAAACAAACAGCAACTTAGAACATTATAGTGAAATCTTATTCATATGATAGAGGTGTTTTGGAATAGCTTGAGAAAAATATTGCTATAATGTAATAAGGATCTCCTATGGAATACTTGAAACAACTTATGACATTACAACTAGATCTCGTTCATCAGTTAGAGATTTATTGGAAGAGTTTATTGAAGGAGATTAGACATAATGTGATAAGGATATTCTAAACAACAATCAAGCAGTAACCCAAAGTATTACAACTAAGTATTTTCTCTGATTTAGAGATTTATTGGAACAACTTGAGAAGAAGATTGTTTGTAATAATATGAGGATCTTATATCTAATTGCAGAACAGGAAATGTTGATAACTCAACATAGTATAACCAAATCTCATTCATATAATAGTGATGTATTGGAAAATCTTGAGAAAAAAAATGGATGTAGGATAATGAGGATCTTCTTAATCTTGATGAAAAAAACTAGAGTGCTAGTAACTCAGAATATTACAATTAAATCCATTCATTGAATAGAGATATATTGGAAAGGCTTGAGGAAAGACTAACTGTAATATCATGAGGATATTTTATCTAAAATAATAACATGAAACATGATACTAAAATATATGAACTCATAAAACTATCTAAGTAAGAAATATAACAAAACATAATTGAAAGCTACTTATCTAGAAAGCATGTAAAAGCCTCCTCGGATAGCAGGAGCCCTTTGCTATCAATTTTGCATACAAATATTTAACTCCTCAAGGTTGTGTTCAGAACAGAATCAGAGTTATGATCCTTTTTATTATCAAAAATACTTGAAAACAGAGTATCACAGTATTGGTAAAATAAGTATCAATTGTCTCTCTCGGTCTCACCGAGCTAAATTTATAGGCAAGTACATAACTGCTATTGAATAATAGTAGGCACAAGTGTATTTTTAAAGTCAAAATCAAACTAAAACTCCTTTTTAGGACTCGTGATTTGCTGAAAAAAAATCAAGAGTCCTTATCCTTATATAAATCAGCTTCTTAGACTTTTGTTTTGACCACGTGCATAAGCACCTCCAGTTATTGACTCAGCCTTCGTGGATGACAAGGAATGATGTAGGAAAGATTTGGAATCTAACCATATATGCCTTTTCTCTAGATGACACCTATAACATGTTCAAACAACAAAATGGCTACGGAATGTTTGACTGGCTATAGAATGTCTGCATTCTATAGCTAAAACTGCTCAAAAATCATTAGGACAACAAAATCACAAAAGTACAACAAGTCAGTCATTGCATGTATTCTTTAAGAAATTTTAATCATTCTTATTGATCTTTAGGTCTATAAAATAATAAAGGAATGATGAAATGAAGTGGAGTTTGGCAAAAGAAAAGACAATTTTAGTGCTCAACATACCCCCACTGCAAAACTCTTGCATGTCCTCATGCAATTTCATCAAAACTTTATTCCATTTGCACTGATACTTTTGCAAGAACATCTAACCACCTTTTTCTACTTCTTCTAGTAGTCAATGGTATCCTAGGTTTCCTCATGGGTGTTTTGAACTTCAGATTAATGAGTGCCCTGTTCATTTTCCTGTTTCTTTTCTTCAACTTCTTGTTTGCTTTATATAGTGCTTCCATTTTCTGAGAGAGAGTGCTGTTAATGTTGCCTTTCAATTTGACCTGCTCTCTTAGAATTTAATTTTCATTCTTGATATGGTTATTCAGTATCTCCAATTCATAATTGTCTCTTTTCAAAATTTCTATTGGAGGTTCTTGTGGACTGGGAGATCTTTCTCTATTTTCTGAGGCCCTTTTCTCTAGTGACTCCACATAGTCATAAATCTGTTGTTGAGCCGGATCTATATCTAGGGTTCTTCTGTTAGGGTTTTCTTCATACTGGTGTAGAGGATATTTATCAATTGGAGATTTTATTGGAGTTTCTTCTTCTTCAATGTTTATGACTTCAGTTTCTTTAATGCATGTCTTTTTCACCATGCCTTTAAGCCTGGAGCTTCTTCTCAATTTAGGTGGATTTTCATCTTTTTCTTCAGCACGTTCACTTATTAATTTCTCCTTTCTTTTATTATTGATTTGTTTCCTGATCTTTATCAATTTTTCAGAAATTATTTCCTCACTGTCTTCCTGTGTTGATGTATCAAGTTTGATTTCAATAGATTTGACAACTTTTCCTCTCCTACTTCTCCTCACATGTTTTTCTTTAGACAGTGTTTCTTTTGGTTCTTCAAAATGGTTTCTTAGGAGGAATTCATCCCAACTATCTCCTACCTTATTCAAATGAAACTCAATTAATATGATGATGTAAGGTAGTTTCTAGGAACTGAAGCCTTTTCTCGAAATTCGAGGCCATCCTTTTCAAACTATTAAGCAGGAAGAAGGGTAGATTTATTTCATCATCCTGGAAATTCATCATGAGTCTAATATGATAGACATACAAAGTGCCAAATCTACCTTCATAGGTTATGAAATTTTGTAAAATCAGCAACATATTTCTCCATTTATTTCTCAAGGCTGTACTAGGAATACCTTTTATAAATACTGAAATGTCCATACCTGGTTTTTTTAACATTTGCTTCCAAGTTTCATTATGGAAATCTTTGTTTTTGAACCAGCGTTCACCCTATTGTGGTAATTTTTTTGCTTCTGCTATGAATGACTCTGTGATGGTTAACTTGATATCCCTAATTTCTACCTCTGATCCATCGAATGACCTTGAAAATGACTTTGTGATTTCTCTGTGGAATCCATTGAACTTCTCTATAAAGCTCAACCATCCAACCCGCTGTAATAACCCCTTAATCTGAGGGTATCCTTCTAAATATTTACTTCCAATTGGCTCTGACCTTACAATAAGCCCCATTTCTTCTTGATAAAATTTATTCCTTTCTTTGGCTTCAGTTCACTGCTCTGTTTCTGCTCTTCTGCCTGAAGCAAGAGTAACTGTGGAAGGTTGTCTTACCCTAAAAGTGGCTTCTCTATTTCTGGAGACAGGAATTAGCTATAGAATGTAATGGCAGTGAGTGGATATGGATGAGTGAACAAGGTAATGGTAAATCATAAAAATGATTGGGTTAAGATTTTGATATGGGATGAAGGACTGCGAAGAAATCTTATGAATATTTTCAAAAATCATCAATGAATGCTATGGTCTGATGACATGACCTATTAGGTCACTTCTAGGTTTTGACCGTTAATTTTTAATTAATGATGATTTGTTATGGAGTGGGATGGAAGGAATTTGGTCGAGGAATTTTTATGATAGGTATTGATCAATTCGAATAATAAAATAACTTTAGGAAACATATGACTTAACCATATTATATCTTTCATAATTTGCTATCAAAAATAATTTCACACAGTTTTACCTTAGCCTTTTTTATTTTTTTTTGCTGCTTTGTTGTGCTTTGTCTTTCATCTGAAAAATATTGATCTTTTAGGCTCCATAATCTTCTTTGACTCATCCTCTTGTTTACTAAAGTAGGTTTGCATAATCAATTGGCTGCAGAACAAGTAGCTGCAGAATGTACCTGTAAAAGAAACTTTGACATGTGGAATGGAATGAAATATGGATGGAGTGAAGTATGGAATGGAATGATATGGATTATGAATATGGAGTGGAATTAAATATGGATGAAGTGAGATATGGATGGAATGAATGAGATGGATCATGAAGTATGAAAAGTGAATCTGCAACTTATGATTTTATGATACTTAATTGCAAAAAAATAGCAATTCTGAAAATCTAAAGTGTCAGAAAATTTATGACTTTCACCTTAGAATTTCTATATAAACATGCCAACTAATGATTGGTTTTCATGCTTATACCTTTATTATTTTTTATTTTTTTATTTTTTTATTTTTTTTTATTTTTTTTATTTATATTTTTATATATATATATACATTTTTTTTTATTCAAAATGATTGAAAAATAATACAGTTAAGTAAGTGAAGAAGAATAATTCTTCTTCACTAACTCATATCAATGTTATCTTGAAGTTTCTTGACAAATTCTTCTCTTGAAAGTGGCTTATGATACAATTCCAGTATGTGTCCATTTACAAGAAAAGCTACCTTTCCTTCATCTATTGTCCTGATTTTTATTGCTCCATTTTCAAAGATTTTCACAATCTCATATGGCCCAAGCCAATGAGTTTTAAATTTTCCTTGAAAATCCTTGAACTTCGAATGAAATAAGAGGGCCCAGTCACCTTCTTTAAATTTCTTTTCCTTGATGTACTTATCATTCCATCTAGTCCTTTGTTGTTGGACTATGCTTGTTCTCTGGACTGCATCTTGTCTGATCTCATCAAATTCTTTAATCTGCTCCAGTCTGTGCTTTTGTGCTTCTGTTAGGTCAAGTCCTAGTTTGACTACCATTTTGAAAGTTTGAATCTGACACTCTATGGGAAACAAGACTTGTTTTCCATAAAAAAGTTCATAAGGAGTGTGACCTGTTGTGTTTCTCCATGTAGTTCTGTAGACCCACAAGGCTTCAGGAAGCCTTTCTGCCCAATATCTTCTATGTAAATGAACAGTCTTTGTTGGGATCCCTTCAATGACTTTATTGGTAGATTCCACTTGACAATTTTCTTGTGGATGGTAGGGAGTATATTTTATGTGTCTGATTTTGTACTTTTCTACCATTTTCTCCACTAGCTTCGATGTGAATTCAGCTCCTTGATCTGTAAGAATTTCTCTTGGGACACCAAAACGAGTAAAAATATCCTCAAAAAGAAAATTAACTACAAATTCTTCAGTAGCAGAAAGTAATGGTTTGGCCTCTACCTATTTGGTAACATAATCAATACAAACTAATATGTATTTCTTTTGTCTTGATGGAGGATTAATAGGTCCTACAAAATCCAAAGCCCATTTCTCAAAGGGTTCAATGTGTACCTTATGTTGCAATGGCATCTCACCTGAAGGAGAAGGTTTCCCTATCCTTTGGCAACTGTCACACGTTTTTACATACTCTTTAGCATCCTTAAAGAGGGACGGCCAATAATATCCTAAATTAAGGATCTTATAAGTTGTCCTCTGATTAGAAAACTGTCCACCACAAGGTTCATCATGACATGCCTTGAGAATCTCAAGCATCTCGTCTTCTCGAATGCACCTCCTGATAATAAAGTATGGACCTATTTTGTATAACTCATTAGCAATCCATGAATATTTTTCATTGTCATAAATGATATTTCTTTTATCTCTTGCATTAATAATTGAAGGAAATTTCTCTGAAACTAGATAATTAGCAATATCAACAAACCAAGGAGTTCGAGTGTTAATTGCAAAGAGATATTCATCTAGGAATTTATCTTCAAATAGAGTATTGTCTTTAATGTTTTAGAATCTAGATAAGAAATCAACTACTGTATTTTTTTTTATAGGCCTATCTAGAATGGTGATGTTAAATTCTTATAAAAGCAATAACCATCTTGTGACTTTGCCATTAGTAATTGATTTCTTCATTAAATACCTAATTGCAAAATGATCTGTGTGAACAAAAGTTTCATAGCCTGTTATATAGTGTCTGAATTTATTTATAGAATGAACAACAACAAAGAACTCTTTTTCAGTTATAGTATAATTTAACTCTGAAGGATTCAAATTTTTACTTGTATAGTAGATGGCATAAGGAATCAGGTCTTTTTGTCCCAATACAACTCCTAAAGCTGTATCTGAGGCATCTGTAGAAATATGAAAAGGTAATTTCGAGTTAGGTCCCGTTAAAATAGGTGCTTCAGAGATTTTTGTTTTCAGGGTTTCAAAGGCTAACTGGAAATCAGGATTCCAATTGAATTCACAGTCCTTGGTAAGTAATCTGAAAAGTGTAGATGCTATCTTGGTGAATTTTTCTATAAATATTCTATAATACCCTGTAAATCCTAGAAAACTCCTAACATCTTTCTGACAAGAACTAATAGTCCGGAGATGACTTCAACTTTTGACTCATCAACTCTGATCACATCTCCTGAAATGTGATGTACTAGGACAATCCCTTTAGTAAACATCATAAAACGCTTTTCATGACTTAATGAAAGGTTTTCTTCTTTACATCTCTTTAGAACTTTTTCCAAGTTTTCTAAGGCTTCTTCAAATGTGTTTCCATAGACTGTGAAGTCATCCATGTATACCTCTACACAGTCATGTATTAGATCTGAAAAGATTCCTAATACTGCCCTTTGGAATGTTTTAGGTGCATTTCATAATCCAAATGGCAATACTCGGTAGGCATAGGTACCCTAGGGAAAGGTAAATGTGGTTTTGTCTTGATCCTCAAGTGCTACTTGAATTTGATTATAACCACTGAACCCATCCAAAAATGAAAAGTACTTTTTGCGTGCTAATGTGTCTAACACTTGATCTATGAAAGGTAAGGGAAAATGGTCTTTAAGAGTAGCTTTGTTTAATTCTCAGTAGTCAATGCATACCCTCCATTTTCCATTCTTCTCAAGTACAATCACCAAAGGAGACACCCATTGACTATCTAAAATAGGATAAATAAAGTTGACATTTAACAATTTCTTCAATTCTTCTTTAACAATCTCGCTAAGATTTGGATTCATTCTTCTCTGAGGTTTTCAGATTGGTTTACAATTTTCCTCTATATAGATATTATGAGTGAAAGTCTTAGGGTTGATCCCTTTCGTGTCAATGTACTCCCATGCATATGCAGAAGAGTGTCTCTGTAATATTTTGACTAGCTTTTCTTGTTGAAATTTCTCTAGGTTTTTGTTTATGTTTAAGGTTTTTCCTGGGAATATTTCAATTGCAGAGCTGCCAAATTCTTCCATAGAGTAAAGAGACATCTGTCTTGATGATAAGAACTCAATTTTGGATTCTTCTTGAAATTTTTCATGTTTAAATTCTGAAGAAGATTCATAATTTTCCAAAGTATTCAGAATCTGACTATCTTCACTAATTTCTGAAATAGTGAAGAGAGGTTGTATATCTTCTTCATCATCAATCCAATGAGTATCATCTAATTCTATGATTTTTCTTGTTGGAGGATACAAGATGAATTTCTTGGTTTAACTTCCATCAGAGATGTACATATCACCGGAACTACAACTAATGAAAGCATCAACTGTATCTAACCAAGGTCTTCCTAATATAATAGGATGTCCTCCTAGATCATTTTTAGGATTTAGGATCATGAAATCCACAGGATACTCCCAAGAATCTAAGGAAACTAGAATGTATTCTATTACCCCATCTGGTTTGATCACAGATCTATCTGCTAATTGTAGTAGTGTGGGTGTAAAAAGAAGATTAGAAAGTTTTAGTTTTTCCATGATTTTCCTACTCATGATATTGATTGCTACTCCTAAATCAATAATTCTGTTTTGGATTTCAATTCCATTGATGTGTATTTTAACAACTCGATTTCCTGGGTCTAGATACTTTGGAATGGCAATCTTACCCATCATTATATCTGTTATTTTTCCTACCAGTTGTATTTTCTTTATCTCTTTTATTCTTTTTCCTGTTTTTTTCATACTCAACTCCTTTATTGTCTTTGCTAAGATTGGGATTTCCTTGATAGCTTGTAATAATGGAATCTTAATACAAACATTTCTTAACTCATCTAGGAAATCATAGTTAGGCATCATAATTTGTTTCTCTACACCCCTATCAATTTGTAATCTTTCTTAAGAAGGAGGTGTAGAAGTAGATGTTGATGGCTGCTCTAATATAGGAGTTGAAATTATTGGTTCTTTTTGTTTTTATTTTTCAATATTTTGGTATTGAAAAGATATGCTTTCTTCAAGACTTTTATTTACCCATAGAGAATCTTCCTTAGAATTTTTTTTCTCTTGTATAATTACAGAAGGTTTCTTCTTTTCAAGTATTCTTCCAGACCTAAGTTGAACATTATTAAGGTCTAAAGGAGTAATCAGATAGGTTGGAAATTATTGACCTTCTATTATATATGTATTATAAGGTTTTTTATTGTTGGGGTTTGGTATTGGCTGGGCAGGAAACTGATTTGCTTTTTGAGGAAATGGTAATGGAAGTGGTGGATTTTGATTTTGGTTTTGATGTTGTGGATTCTGTTGAGGATTTTGTTGAGGGGGAAAGTTTGAATATGTTGGATATGAGGGATAAGAAGGTGGATATTGATAATACTGGGAGAACCTTCCATAAGGATTTTGTCCTCCTTGTGCCCAAGGTTGAGATTGATTTTGAAATTGGGGCCAAGGTTGCTGCCAAGAGTTCCAATTTGGTGGGGGTTGATTATAAGTTTGATTATTAAACCTTTGTGTCTGAGGTCCCTGCCAAGTTCTTCTAGAGACAAATTTAAGAGATTCTGTGGAATTTGTGGGTGTTTCTTCTTGAAAGACAGCCTTAAGACCAAGGAGTGAAGGAAAACTCTTAGTTTCATGTTTTTCTGCACAAATTGCACAAGTCTCTATTACTTTTGCATCCAAAGGACACTCAATTAAGGCATGCTTCTTCCTACATTTGGGAAAAAATATAGCTAAGGCATCAGTTTCGGCTTTTTTCTTGTTTTGTAACTTAAGGGTGTCTATTTGTTCACTAAGACTCCATAGAATTTCATATTTGAATTCATCAATAATATTTCATATTTCTACCCTACTTACTCTTCCAGATTCAGACTTACTTGCCCTTGCAGGAGCAGGGTCTCTTGGTACTTTTAGAAGTTAAGATTTTCCTCTTGAAATAATGATACATAATTCAGTTATATCAGGTAATGAAAGCTGAGATATGTCCCCTTTTCCCATCATATTGATGATATCTATCCATTCAACCCTAATTGTCTTCAACAAGAGAGCTTTCAAAGTGGTCTAGGTTTTCCGTTTTTTCCCTCTTGATGTTATAATTGAATCTTTCCAACAAATCTTCCATATTTTCATCCTCTTTTTGCATCATCTTGAACACTTCTTCCTTATGATTGACTAGTATACGGTAATCCAAATATCTATCTAGAAATGATTTTCTCATTTCATCCCATGTCCTAATAGACCTAGTGATTAAACTCATAAACCATTTTAATGCTGCTCCTTTCAATGTTGGAGGGAACAGTTTAATTTTCTGAGCATCTTGTAGGTAATCATAGGTTCTACATAGAACTTCAAATTCAAATAAGAAAGTTTCAAGATCCTCACTTTTTAGTCCATGAAAGTTTGGAAGAACATAGGGTGATATATTTTTCATAGTTGTATTAGTCTCTTCATCTATTATAGGGAATCCAAAAGGACTTCCAGTTCCCCTTGTACCTGTTTCTCCTTCTACATTTCCTCTTCCCCTACCTTATTTTGTGCCTCTACCTCTTCCTCTATCTCCTCCTCTTTCTCCTCTACCTCTACCTCCTCCAAATACTGTATATTCCCCATTAAAGACTTCTCCTTCCCCTTCTTCTGCCATGATAGACTCTTCTGAACTGATATAGGGTTCAGTTGGAAGAGCTAGTTGTTCTACCAGTTCTTCTATCAAGGGTATATTGAAGAAATAGTCCTCTTCTTCCTCTCCACTAGGGATTTGTAATTCTTCTTCTAGAATATATTCCCTGTGGAAGTGACAAATGTTATCCCTTCTGTAGGAGTCATTGGATCTTCTTCCTCTACAATTTCTTCAGTGGATGAAGTGGGGGATCTTCCTGCTGGGATATCTGATCTTGATACTTTTGGAAGCCTATAACCAGTATAGTATGGAATGTGAGTTTGAGTTGGAGGTGTGCTGCTTCTTGGTCTTGGTGGAGTGAGTGGAGTTGTCGTAATTAAGCTTCTACCTCTTACAAATCTACCCCTAGAATCTCTTTCTCTACGCATATCATTGTTTTTGGGAAATAGGAAATAAGGCTACATAGTTACACCTCCCCGACAATGGTGCCAAAATGTTTAGTCCATTCAGTGTCCTGAATTGATAGAATAAATTATCAACTGGGGCTAGTAAACTGATGAGGTTTGCTTGCACTATATGTGCCTAAATATCCTTTTTCTTATTTCATTGTTTTCAGTATTTTGTTGATGTTTTTGGGTTTCGTTATGTTTCAGTTTTAGAATGCTATTCTATGCTCAGGAGATGAAGTTAAATCTATGTCAAAAGAAAAGAAAAGGAAACCTTAGACTTAAAACAGAGTTTAGTTGTAAATTTTGTCCCTAATTCAGAAAATGGTGAAAAATGGAGTATCCTAATCCATGGATGTTATAGCTTGAAAATGAACATGCAAGGTAACTCAAAACACTACAATTCAATCTGATCCATTCAGTTAGAGGATTTTTGGAATAGTTTGTGAAATAGATTAAACTCCAATGTGATGAGGATCTTCCTAAAACAAACAGCAACTTAGAACATTATAGTGAAATATTATTCATATGATAGAGGTGTTTTGGAATAGCTTGAGAAAAAGATTTGTATAATGTAATAAGGATCTCCTATGGAATATTTGAAACAACTTATGACATTACAACTAGATCTTGTTCATCAGTTAGAGATTTATTGGAAAATTTTATTGAAGGAGATTAGACATAATGTGATAAGGATCTTCTAAACAACAATCAAGAAGTAACCGAAAGTATTACAACTAAGTATTTTATGTGATTTAGAGATTTATTGGAACAACTTGAGAAGAAGATTGTTTGTAATAATATGAGGATCTTCTATCTAATTGCAGAACAGGAAATGCTAATAACTCAACATAGTACAACCAAATCTCATTCATATAATAGTGATATATTGGAAAGGCTTGAGAAAAATAATGGTTGTAGGATAATTAGGATCTTCTTAATCTAGATGAAAAAAACTAAAGTGCTAGTAACTCAGAGTATTACAATTAAATAATTCATTGAATAGAGATATATTGGAAAAGCTTGAGAAAAGACTAACTGTAATATCATGAGGATCTTTTATCTAAACAAATAACATGGAACATGATACTAAAAAATATGAACTCAGAAAACTGTCTAAGTAAGAAATATAACAAAACAGAATTGAAATCTACTTATCTAGAAATCATGTAAAAGCCTCCTCGTATATCGGGGGCCCTATACTATCAATTTGGCATAAAAATCTTTAACTCCTCAAGGTTGTGTTCAGAACAGCATCAGAGTTATGCTCCTTTTTATTATCAAAAATACTTGAAAACAGAGTATCACAGTATTGGTAAAATAAGTATCAACTGTCTCTCTCGGTCTCACCAAGCTAAATTTGTAAGCAAGTACATAACTGCTATTGAATAATAGTAGGCACAGGTGTATTTTTAAAGTCAAAATCAAAATAAAACTCCTTTTTAAGACTCGTGATTTCCTGAAAGAAAATCAAGAGTCCTTATCCTTATAGAAATCAACTTCTTGGACTTTTGTTTTGACAACGTGCATAAGAACCTCCAATTATTGACTCAGCCTTCGTGAATGACAAGGAATGATGTAGGAAAGATTTGGAATCTAACCATATATGCATTTTCTCCAGATGACACCTGTAACATGTTCAAACACCCAAATGGCTACAGAACGTTTGGCTGGCTACAGAATGCCTGCATTCTGTAGCTAAAAATGCTCATAAATCATTAAGACAACAAAATCACAAAAGTACAAGAAATTAGTCATTGCATGTATTCTTTAAGTGATTTTAATCATTTTTATTGATCTTTAGGTCTATAAAATGATAAAGGAATGATGATATGAAGTGGATTTTGGCAAAATAAAAGACAATTTTAGGGCTCAACACATTTCTCCCATAAAATTTAAGGCATTTGCTAGTGTTTTTGGAAACCATGTACATGTAATTTCTCTTATAAACTTTAAGGCATTTGCTAGTGTTTTGGGAACCATGTAGATGTCATTTCTATGTAATTTCTCCCATAAACTTTAAGGCATTTTCTAATGTTTTGGGAACCATGTACATGTCATTTATATGTAATTTCTCCGATAAAATTTAAGGCAAAATTTAAGGAAAACAATGTACATGTCATTTGTCCCATAACCTTTAATTTAATATATTTATAAGGAAAATGCTAGTGTTTAAGGAAAAACATGTACATGACATCTCTATGTCATTTCTCCCACAAACATTAAGGCAAACCATGTACATGTTTTTTCTCCCATAAAATTTAATGCAAACTATGGACATGTCATTTCTCCCATAAAATTTAAGGAAAACCATTTACCTGTCAATTCTCCCATAAAATTTAAGTAAAACCATGTACATGTCCTTTCTTCCATAAAGTTTAAGGAAATCCATGCACATGTCATTTATCCCATAAAGTTAGGGAAAACTTTAAACCTCTCCCATAAACATTAAGGCAAACCATGTACATGTCATTTCTCCCATAAAAATTAATTTAATATATTTTTAAGGAATTTTACTTTTTTTTGGAAACCATGTACATGTCATTTCTCCCATAAACTTGGAAACCATGTACATGTTATTTCTCCCATAAACTTTAAGTCAAAAAATGTACATGCAATTTCTCCCATCAACTTTAAGTCATTTGTAATAAAATTTAAGTCATTTTAAATAAATTTTCATTTAATGTATTTTTATGAAAAATAGTATTTTTTCTGGAAACCATGTACATGCCATTTCTTCAATAAAATTTAAGGCATTTGCCAAGGTTTCGGAAACCATGTACATGTCATTTCTCCCATAAAATTGGTATTTTCTAGTGTTTTTGGGAACCATGTACATGTCATTTCTCCCAACCATGTGAATGCCATTTTTCCCATAAACGTTAAGGAATTTGAAATAAAATTTAAGGCATTTGAAATAAGGAGAATGCTAGTGTTTTTGGAAAGCATGTACATGCCATTTATCCCATAAAATTTAAGGTATTTTTCTAGTGTTTTTGGGAACCATTTACATGTCATTTCTCCCATAAACTTCAAGGAATTTGCTAGTGTTTTTGGGAACCATGTACATGTCATTTCACCTATTAAATATAAGGAAAACCATTTACATGTCATTTATCCCATGCATTTGTAATAAATGTTGATTTAATATATTTACTGAATTTTCCTTCTTTTCAGGGATAAAAAATACCACTAAACATGGTTGAAAAATGGACATTATGAATTCTTTCTATCCCAATCCAGAGAAGGAAGTGATTTCATATTTGCTTTGCAATATTGCGACTAACAATATCCTCCAAAGGAAAATGAATTTATCGGGAAGAACAACAAACAATGAAGCATATTATATTGGATTGATATAAGGCTTGGGAAGAACTAGGGAGTATGGATCAAATGGATCTTTTTTTTCACCAATTATGAACTTGCGTGCAACCCGATGAGAGACGTGTACCAAGTTAAGAAGGAGATGCTAAAACAACTGCATGGAAAAGAAAAAAATATTGTTACACAATTTCAATTTTTTAGTATAAGACATTGTGAAAATGTTAATAAGATTGCTGGCAATATATTGTGTGGGGCAATGCCAATTCAAGATTCATCTCTCAAACATGAATTAGTGTTGAGACGCTCTCCTTCAAAATTTATTGATGGACATTGTAACATATCTTTGATATGTGTGTGTTTTTTACTTATAAATGTGTCATTTTTAATGACCATGTGCTTTTTTCAATTATATACCAAGTGTGCTACCATCATGTAATCATAACTTCGTGAGCTTCATGTTTTATAAAATTAAAATATGAGGAATTCAACAAATTTCTATTTAAAGTTAGTTTCGCACATCATTTTCTGCTTTGAAAGTTGTTTTTTACAAAATTTGTGTTTGTGCTCAACATTTGTGTACTAAATTAGATTAATTTTTTGAAATATTTTGAATTGTTTTGAAATAGTAATTTTAAGAATTGATTTTGAATAATAATTTTAAAAGTAATTGTAAATGTCCACTGTAGATATCCATATATATATCATGGAGGATGAAAGGCGAAGATCAATAGAATCCCATGCATCTACAAGAGAGGGGGATCATGGATCGAGGGATGTGAATGGTATTTATATTAAATGTGCAAGTTTTTAAATGACATTTGAATATATAATATTATCTCCATACATACATGTATACATGTGGCATTTACTTTTTTATTGAATATATATATATATATATATATATATATATAATTTTATCCCATGTACAGACATGTATATGGAATTGATTTTTTATCAATTTTGTGACTTAAATTAGTTTTTAATAAATTTGATTTTTTATTTTTTAAGAGTTAGGAGGACAAAAGTATCTACTCCATCAATGGAGAAAGGCCATGGTTCATGCAATCTTGGTATGGTTAACACAATTTAATCAATAATATGTACATGCATTTATATGTATGTATGTATTTTTGAATTGATTATAAATTAATATTTTTTTATGAATCTTCTCCCTCATCGTGTGAGGGTGGTGGTGGTACACATTCCTCCGGTGGCCAATCAATAGGTGGTTGAAAATTGTGTGAGGGTGGTGATATGAATTCCCCTGGTGGCCAATAAATGGGTGATCGTGTTGGTTCTCAACCAATCGGTGGTCATTCTGGTTCTCCATGATCTCAGGGTGGGTATGATGCTGCCCAGCCATCTCGAGGTGGCCATCAATCTTAATATTATCTTCATTCAATTTGTACACTTCTTGTTCACATGTTTTTTTATTTATACAAAATTTTATATATTGGTGCAGAGGGTGAAAATGTTTCTCGAAAAATACGTAGGCCAGAATGCATAATTCAAGAAGAAGGTTGTACACGAGCCAAGACTTATCCTTCTGAAATTTCCAATTTAACTTGGGAATTAAACATCCAGCAATGCACATTACAAAGGTGTCAACATCCTTATTCAAAATTGAAGAAAGATCTTATGTCTTTGAAACTCCCTGTTGAGAGTCGAGAAAGCTTAGAAATATGTACTCACTCTTTAAGCACACTTGTAGATGTGTACAAAAATCTTGGGCCAACCACTGATACTTTTGTAGAAGTGATGAGGAAAATAAAGGAAATAGTGATGGGTCCCAATACATGGGAGGATGTTAAACATAGAGTTATAATAGAAATGGCCAAAACTATGTTTAATTTCAAAGAAGGGTCAAAAAGAAGGATGCTAAAGGTGCAATATTTAAAGCACCCTAATATAGCTTTCCATTTGTATGATAGGCACCTTGCTACCTATGGAATACTACCATGGAACGATGAGGTTCCTCTTTATTTTGAAAAAATAATTCTATGCAGAATTATTTTTGAGAATGAAACCGAATTATAATGACCTTCCCTCTGAATTTTTTGGTCCTAGGAAATGTCGATTATGTGACTGTGGGGGTGAAAAGCATGATTCTGAGTTTCCTAGCCTTGATCCATCATTTTTTAAGTTGACTTCTTCGTGTGAAAACTTTTTGGTCAAAGATAGATGCCAATTCTCAAATTAGTCGAGAAGCAAGGGATGTCATCATAGAAAATTTTCAGAGTGGACTTCGAGGAATTGATGTTTGTCTAAATCAACAAAGAGCACGAGAGAATGCACGTGATAATTTTGTGTGTCATACAGATGACGAGATAGAAAACATGAGTATTGAAGAGCTCAAAACATATGAAAATAATTGTCGCAATGGTTGGTAGGACTTAATTATTCATGAGGAAAAGGGCATGGGATCGATATATGTTAATGGTTAGGGTGAATATTTTAACACATGTACAATTTGTAATAAATACAAATACATACATTTATTTTTATATGTTAATATAACAAAAATGTATCATATATGTGAACATTATTTGCAGTTCTCACGCTTATTGAATGAATATTTTAATATCATGGTCGAAGCTTCGGGTTCTCCCAATCAAGATGGTTCTCAAAATCAAGATGATATGTTGGAAAATGTTAGTATTTTTTAAGTGTTCATGATGTTGATGTACAATTATTTTAATCTACTATTACGCCGGTATCATGTTGACATATTTTTAAAATAAATAATTGTGTACACATGTACATGTATATAGTTAAATGTTAACAGATTCAGATTCCATCTGATGTTTTGTAATGGAGGTACCCTCTTCTTCCCTGTTAGGAGATGTAATAAATCCACCATCATAAGTATGCATAATTTTTCACTTAAATATGTTTTTAAGTTATAAATTGAAGTGAAAGTTTCATTAAAAAATGAGATCTAGATCTTGAGTTATTTTACAGTTTTAAAATTGTTGAATTTCAGGTTTGTGGAGATGATTTTCATTCAGAGCCACCCTCTTCTTCCTTGTTAGGAGATGTTCCAAATCCGTCGTCACAAGTATTCATTTTTCACTTACGTTTTTAAGTTATATATTGCAATTCAAAATTTCCATTAAAAAATGAGATCTAGATCTTGAGTTATTTTACAGTTTTAAAATTTTTTTATTTTAGGTTTCTGGAGATGATTTTCATTCGGAGCCACCATGTTCTTCCCTGTTAGGAGATGTCTCAAATCCACCATCACAAGTATTCTATTTTTCACTTATATGTTTAAGTCATAAATTGAAGCTCAAAAGTTTCATTAAAAAATCAGATCTAGATCTTGAGTTATTTTATAGTTTTAAAATATTTAAATTTTAGGTTTGTGGAGATGATTTCCATTCTCCAAGGACTTTAGCGATGGAGTGTATGATGGAGATAGCAACATCCACACCATTTGAACAAGTTTTCTAACTTTTTTTTTAATATTATTGAATATTAGTTTATGCATTTTCATTTGAAGGTTTTCAATATATATATATATATATATATATATATATATATATATATATATATATATATATATATATATATATATATATATATATATATATATATATATATTCTTGTACATATCTATTTTATAGTTTACTATAGAGGATGTATTGATGGATGACCAACATAAGACAATGGAGAGGGAACTACATGAGGTATTGCATGAATTTTGTTTTTTAAATTTTTTTTACATGAAGTTCTACATTATCATTCAATTTTAAAACATTAAATTTTAATGTTTTTACACGTTCTGTACAGGTTCCCCATTCTTCAGAGGATATCACAACGAGGCTCAAGACACTGCTGGAAAAGACACTATATCCATCTTTATTTGATTGATGATGCACATGTGCAACATTTTATTTGATAGAGAGTCTTAAATTTACTTCTCTATATAGTCTTATTTATGCAGTCATATTTACTTTTCGATATAACTTGATACTTGTAACACTATACATTGTTATATATATTTAATTTTATTGTTCATGTGATATACATTTTGGACATATTTTGTATTTTTAAAATCGTTTCAAACTAAATTTACTTTTATCAGGAATGATTTTAAATATTGAATAGTTAAATTTGGCATGTGATCACATGTTGTGATGCAATGTTTTGTTTTTAAAACTCAATTTGTCATTTTATTTGTTAAATATAAAATGAATCTAGATGGAAATTTCAAATTACAAAACACATGTGTATCTTTTGAATAGTTGAACTACATTTTGCATGTGATCACATGTTGTGATATAATGTTTTGTTTTTAAAACTCAAGTTTTCATTTTAATTGTCAAGTATAAAATGAATCTAGATGGAAATTTCAAATTACAAAAAACATGTGTATATTTTGGATAGTTGAACTGCATTTAGCATGTGATCACATGTTGTGATATAATTTTTTGTTTTTAAAACTCGAGTTGTCAATTTATTTGTTAAATATAAAATGAATCTCTAGATGGAAATTACTAATTACAAAAAAAGTGTATATTTTGGATAGTTGAAGTACATTTGTTATCTGATCATATGTTGTGACATAATGTTTTTTTTTTAAAACTCAAGTTGTCATTTTATTTGTTAAATATAAAATGAATTTAGATGTAGATTTTAAATTACAAAACACAAACATGTGGATATTTTGGATATTTGAACTACATTTTGCATGTGATCACATGTTTTGATATAATGTTTTGTTTTTAAAACTCAAGTCATCATTTTATTTGTTAAATATAAAATGAATCTAGATGGAAATTTCAAATTACAAAAAATGCGTGTATATTCTGGATAGTTGAACTACATTTGGCATGTGATCACATGTTGCGATATAATGTTTTGCTTTTAAAACTCAAGTTGTAATTTTATTTGTTAAATATAAAATGAATCTAGATGGAAATTTCAAATTACAAAACACATACATATAGATTTTGGATGTTTGAAATACATTTGGCATGTGATCGCATGTTGTGATATAACGTTTTGTTTTTAAAAATCATGTTGTCATTTTATTTGTTAAATATAGAATGAATCTAGATGGAAATTTCAAATTACAAAACACGTGTATATTTTGGAGAGTTGAACTACATTTGGCATGTGATCACATGTTGTGATATATAATTTTTTGTTTTTAAAACTCAAGTTGTCATTTTATTTGTTAAATATAAAATGAATCTAGATAGAAATTTAAAATTATAAAACATGTGTATATTTTGGATAGTTGAACTACATTTGGCATGTGAGCATATGTTGTGATATAATGTTTTGTTTTTAAAATTGAAGTTTTCATTTTATTTGTTAACTGTAAAATGAATCTAGATGGAAATTAAAAAATTACAATTAACACATACATTGCTACATGTTATGCATTTGAACATGTGTGTGAATGATATATAATTTTAGGATACATCTATTATTTAGGTGATATTTAACTTGTACATTTTGCATCATCATACATGTCATTTAAAACAATCATAGATGGTTTTACATATTAAAGTTCATGAATATATGTACATAAAAATGATTGATGTACATGTTTGAATGTATGTAAAAATCATTGAACTACAATTCATATCGATGTATATATCTAAAAGCAATCATAAAGTTCTAGGTGTTCATAGATGTGTCAAACAATCATAAAATTTTAAAATTTCATTGAAACATATATCCAGTACACAACATTTTTCATTAATGTACATAAAAAATCTACATTCAGTTGATAGTAAATTCGAAATTACAAAACACCTACCACACTTTTGGTTTTCAAGAATGAATATTATAATTTTATTAATAGATACATCTAAAATAAAATCATGCAACATAACATTTTCATTATATCAACTATGCTAGATACAGAGATATGTAAATTTTTAAATAATGAAATTATGACAAATTGTACCAGAGAATGTATGAAATCATTTAAGACTAGATAATTTACATGTGTATGTGTACACATGTGTATGAATTACTCGTGTGCATGTACCAAAAAAATTTACATGTGCAAAAACTTGTACATATAACATAAAATATACATATTATAATAATTGTAAAACTTAAGAATGCGCAAAAAAAGGCTAGTTCAATTTTTAGTTGAGTTCTGGAAGTTCTAAAAGATGAATCTAAAGATTATAAATTGTTGGGCAGTTCAATAAACAAAAAATATGATGGAATTTCATCTTCAATGATCCATTCATGATCGGATTTGGACATTTTCCATTTCTTAATTTAAAATTTTTTCTTTCATTGAACTTCTATCAACTTTATGTGTGTTGCACACACAAAGTGACTAGATTGACAAATTATGACGCTAGGTTCATAGTCTTCAAAGTAAACAAAATCCCGAATTTGATGAGTTTGTTGGAAAAAATAACCTTTCAGTATAATAGACCCTCTATCATATGTAAATCCATTATCATCATAGTTTTCCAATAGTTTCTTCTTTCATTCACTGCAACGCATCAAATAATACTTCACATTTTCATCATTGGTAGTAGGTGCAACTACAACAAAAACATCTCTTTCACAATAAAGCAAACTTAATTTTAAATTTAAATCATAATTAACATGAAAAATCAACTTTAAAATTATCATGTGTACTTGATTTTCTTATCTATTTCTAGATCTCTATCATTTGAAAGTAATTGAAATGTTACCTTCTCTAACAAGATCAGAAAATCAATCACCTTCACATGCCATTGTAGTCTCCTCTAATTTCATTTCTTCAACGTTTGCAACGAACATTTTTCCATTTGTATTTAGTTATGCATGTTGCGAATTTTTTAGATACATTTTATTTTCACAAACATCATTGGATTTTTTGCTGTCTACGAAAACATGACAAAAACAAGAGTATTTTCTTTTATCCAATGCACAAACATTTTTGGACAGCTTTGTTTTAATTGAATGCAATTTTCAAGTCCCTTTTATTGTTTAAACATCATCTCCAATCGATCTATCTACATCTTGGACCCCAATACGCAAAAAAACCTATATGGAAAATTAAAACAAGAATATAAATATGTTATAAAAAATACCATCAAAGATAATCATTGTGATAAATAATGTTTAAAAACAGAAATCTAATAAAAATTAAATCATGTACCTTAGCACTTCCCTTGATCGGTTAGTCTCATGACTTAGTGCAAAGATGCACCATTGAACAACTTGTTCAGTTGAGGCAAGTCAGTTTGAAGAGTGGTCCATTTGATGTCTTTGAAGTGCTTGTTTTAAGCATGCCTCTACACCATCATGTTCTCCTTTTCCATGACTAGTCGTAAAGAAATTCAAACAATGTTTAATGCAAGTTTTCATATGAAGATGACACAATCAAAAGAATGATCATGAAGATTTGAATTGACCTACACATCCATATTACCATATCCAATGTTCATTGAATTTTATTTCATGACTTTACAAGGAGTCATAAATATTTTAAAAACAATTTTGAAAAAAATATTATCATGTGTCCGATCGTCACTAATATAAAAGTGACATTCATAAATAACATGCCTATTTTCATTGGTGCTTTATATATGATCAAAATTTTATTCAGAATGTCTATATAGAATATGGACAAGCATGGAGACTTGGTCAGAATGATAGTATTCACTCTGTATTTATTTTCGTGGAACAAATGTGTAGTTTTATGCAAAATCAAATATTCACAAAATGGTCCCTAGTGGAAAAACTTCACTGGATTTTTTTAATTTCAACTCCTGCAATCAAGCTCTATTGGAATGCTTGGTGTATTTATAAATTTCTTCCTCAAACTTTCTCAAAAACTCTATCACAAAAATTCCTTCTTCTCGTAAATGAATTATTTTAGCACTTATAGTACTAATTGAACCAATAAATGTATGAATATATTCATATCTCTTCCATTTCACTTCTATGTTGGAAAATGATTGATCATTTATATCAGTATGATATTTTTTTTCAAATTTAGTCAAATCTCCGCAATCATCACATTTTTCATGACCAACACATTTATTTTCGTAAAATAGTTCATGGATTTCTCTTCTACATAGAATTTGAGATATGAAATCATGGATAGTCGAAGGAGGAGGTGAATGTTTCAAAATGTTTTACCAAAATTAAGGAATGTGTCAGAATATAACTGAAATTCCACATGATAACGACAACAACAAGTGTCGCGTACAGTGATAAGTTTAACATACCATGGTTTTTGTTGCACAAAAGCACTGATTGAGACATTAAAATCATGATTCTCTTCTATGAACATGTTGAAAAAATCTATCTGAGTGGTGTCCAAGAAATGTTTTGCATGTTCTTCGTACTGATTTTGTGCTATTCTTCTTCACAAAAAATCCTTTGCTTTTGGTAAAACACATGAATTTTTCATCCAATATTCATATAATATTTTTTTAACATCTCCTCCAAGTCTATCTTTGTATGGTTTCCTACAAATAACTATCCAACAGGCGAGTTCATCATTTACATGTATTTGCATTCAAAATCTTCAATGTTTGTGCAAAGTTTTTCTTGAGGTTCTACGTGCATCTAAAGAACTTTTATTTCTAGATATTCCAATTGACTTTAGAGCACTATTTATATTTTGTATCAAAATTTCCTTCATTTTTTTTATCTTTTGTTGATTTTTGAATACCCAATAAATTCGTAGCTTCTTTTAATTTTGTTTGATGTTAAGATACTTTTCAACATTTGGGCTTGAATTGTCACAGTTTCATCTTTGATGAAGGAATCAATAATGCACTCAACACAATATCGTATAACATGGTCAGTTTTTTTATCTCCATATGTGTGAGTGTCAACATTTTATAACATCTCATCATCGATATTGTTTTCATCTATAAATATTAGAATTAAATTTACATAACGAGTTTACATATTCAATAAATAATTAAATTAATAAATATGTATAATTTCAATAATACACATTCAACACACACACACACACACACACACACATATATATATATATTCAACATTTGAGTGTTCTCTTTTTCTTTGTGATATTCTCTCCCATGTTCTCTACGTTCCTCCGGGTCTCTTGTTAGATAATATTTTTTGTTGCAATTTCTTTGATTTCCTATGATAATTTAGTATGAAGCTAAAAAAATTTCCTTCGAAATCTTGTTAAAGAAAGCTCACTACATCAAAATTTAGACAAAAACTCAATTAAAAAAAGCATCACAAAAGATTTAATTTAAAAAAAAAAAAAAAACTCATTTCAAATTTTTTCTCAAAAGACATACTTCAACCCAAAACACTTACTTTAAAATTTCTGCCAAAGAAATGTCCTTTAAAAATGAAATGAAGCTCAGAATATTTCCTTCCAAGTCCTGCAAAAAAAATTCATTTAAAAAGTTAGACAAAAATTCACTTTAAAAAATCATTATAAAAGATTTACTTCAACCCAAAATACTTACTATAAAAAAATGTCACTTTCAAAAATACCTCCAAAAAATGTCCATTGAAAATATATGGAAAATATTTGGAGATTATTACAAATATGAAGAAGAATAGACAAAATTTGATTTTTTTTATAAATGGAGAAGTTGAAGAAATGCATACGCAATGTATTGGAGATGAACATGATCATAATTTGGTTATGAGGAAGAACAAGTAGATCCTCGTTTCTATGCAACAGAAAGACGAAGTGCTTGTAAGGCGTCAATATGAACTATAGTTGTTTGAGAAGCTACTGGAAGAGGATACACATGGAGAAGAGAATTTATACATGTAATAACATATATATGTATACTACACTTGAAGAAATTGAGGTATAATTTGATGAGCAATTTCTTTGTCTCAATACAATTTTTGAAATTGAATTTTAAGAAAAGTGGATATTAGAAATATAGAAGATATTCTTTATGAAACTTACATTCACACACAAATTTTCAGTTTTAAAATCATAAGGCTTTGCAACCTCATTCCATGCTTCTCGCACCATTTCTTCATGTTGATCTCCATTCTCAAAATGATATGTGAGACTCCTAATGAGCCCCTCATCAGCATCTTCTCCATCATTTTCATCCTTTCCAAGGATGGATCCTTTTTCCATTGTAAAAATGTACATTTTCTCTTTCTCACATTCTCCAAGAATCCTTTCTTTATGCAACACTAAAGCATCCAGGACACCCATAAAATATCCATTTCCTTCATCCACTATAAAAAAATCCTCATTAATATCCACACACATGTGTTCATCACCATTAGGTTTTTATTCCATGGTTTTATTTGGCCATGGCACATAGCCTTAAATCTCGAGTATCCTCTATTTTCCTTCCAACTTGTGTAACAGCAATTAGTGATTGTTTCTCCTCTATACAAAGAAAAAATAAATGTTCCTTCATCTAGAACAACTTGTGCATTCATACACCAAGTGTTAAAATAATCATTGCTTGTATCCTTCATTAACACCTCAACCATAGTATATTGATTATCCTCAAAACTTGTGAGACTCTCAGCTATTCTCTAATCAACATTTTCTTCACTTTGGCCTTCATTTTACAAATGGCCAATGATACTTTCACGTAGTATCCTTTCAACATTATCATTCTCACTCTGTTCAAGGTTTACTCCTTGTTTAATTTTAGAAGTAAACAATTTGTCTTCAAAACTTTTCTTTTGTTGCAACTCAACTACTCTGATATTTTCCTCCAATTGAGAATCTATATTTTTTTCTAACTCCTTGAGTTTATCCATCAAATGATATTTTAATCTCCATATTAGCTTCACCTACAAAAAATTTCATTTTAATTTCTTCCAAGGAGTCCATCTATAACCTTAGTCTTACTCATGTTTCTCTAGAAGTTCTCTCATCATATGTAGCTGTAATTTGATTTCAGCAACTTCTCTATCAATTTTGTCCTAATGTGACCTACTATGGCTTCTCTTCAAACCTTTACTATGAATCTCAGTAGTCACAAATATCCTTCTTCCATGAGCTTCTCCCTACCCAGTGTGAACTGCATAGAAGCTATTAAAGAAAGATGACTCCATTAACTTGTTTGTAAGTACCATACTATGCCCTTCCATGCCTAGTCTTCTCCCAGTATCTCTGCTTACTCCTTTCTCTTGACTATTCATCTGAGAAATATCTTCTCTTCTGGATTATGCATGAAATTTACTCACATTCTTTCTTTGAGAAAATTTTTGTTCTCCTCGGGTTCTACTAAAATTTTTTATCATCACTACCTATAGTTAGCAATTAAACCACAAATATCTATAAAAAATAGCCATTTCCTCCTTGCTCAATCTTCACTTCAACACACAACTATTATTCTCATCCCTTTTATTTTGTTAACTTTCTTGTTATTTAAATCAAAACCATTCTTTACCTTGATTTCTTTCTCAGTCAATTTGTTCTACTGGAAGCTATATATCCTCCACTATGTTTGCACAACACCTCAAAATCAGAAAACTAGAATTCAATTTAATTTGAAAGAAAATATCTACATCAATCTGTTGTAAACTCCACTTCCTCTAATAGCTTAATGTGTATTTATCTAAGAGTTATAAAGCTAAAAGCTTTATGTGTCTTTGATACCTCTTCATTTATTTTGGTTAACCCAGTTATAAATGACACTCACTACTCCATACATAACTTGTATTTAACATCAAATTCAACAATATTTAAAGCAACATTAACATATGGAGTCAACTCAATAATATGGATTTGTTTTGATAAATTCCATGAGAGATATTTTCTCTCACATTCCACTCTTTTCATCACCTCATCCAATTACATATGCTTCATTTTAACAAATAATACAATTGGCAGGCCAAAAAGATATTTAGAAGCGGAACACGTAGTCCTCGAAAATTTTCTCTCTTAGAAGCTTCTATTCTTCTTTGTTTTTCATCTCACGGTCTTCTGTCCAAACACTCTTTTCTTATCATTTCCCAAAAGAAACCAATCATGACAACCAAGAGTCCCAAAGGGGAATTGTTTCCCATTCTCCACAAAATAAAGGAAACTAAAAAAAACTATATTTACATTAGGAAATACCTTCTCCAACTTATTCTAAAAATCAAAAATCACTTCTTAATGTAAATAACAACATTTTTTCACAAAATATTTTAAAATAACTCCAAAAATTACCATGTGACCATCCCATCACATCAGTATGATCTTGCCGATGCTCTCACATATTATGCTTAGTCTATTCACCTGGATCACAAATTATCTACCAAATGACCCTGTAAGTGGCACTTTCAACAATATAAAGGAAGCATATCATAATCTAGAGCTTAGATATATTTCCTACAAAAAATATCTATATTAATTGTCATAGTTATGCCTTAATTTATGTCCACATTAGCTAAAATTTGTACCACTCATCTAGAAAGGATTTTGACGAAATTATCATCTAACCTAAAAAAACATCCAAACTATGAAAAAATCCTTTAGGAACTTCAACTAACCACAATTTTAGAGGAAACCCTGGAAACCTAAACTAAAATGGTTCCTAAAATGGTTGAGAAAAGCTCAATTCGATTTTTAAATGCAAAAAATGATTTCATATTCAATATCAAAATATCATTAGCCTCTACATTGAAAGAAAACTGCAAACCATCCACTGAACATATAATGAAAATTTAGAGTGAAATAACCAAAGTGTTTGACATCATACCCTCTCAATACAAGTCCAATTTTATTTTGAGCATCGATTGTGGAGAAGTCACCTATGAGGCTCAATTTCCCATCTCTAAAACCTAATCTAATACTAGCTTTTCCTCTACCACCAAATTAACATTCATCACTCAAATTCTAATGTATTTATTGTTCTTTCTATATGTTGTAGTATTATATAGACATTCAATGATAGTGATATAGTTATAATTGATACAAAAATACACTCTTCTAAAATTCAATGTTTTTCCCTATAAATCTTCATCCTAATCCCAAACTCTAGACCAAATATTACAGTCCCAAACTCATTAGAACGATAAACTAATTAACTAATCTATCAATTTTTAATTAATTTAGACAAGGAAAACCTTCTTACACATCTTTATACAGATTAAAAAAATCCACTCCTCTATAAATTAGAAAGATTGGCACTCCAACTTGTCTTTAGAAAACCTTAAAAAAAAACTTTTGATTGAGTGAAACATTGAGAATCAAACATTTCCTTAAATGATGCATTCAATAAAGTTATGGAATGAAATAATAAAATATGAATGTAAACATTATTTTCACCTTCATATTTGTAAAATTCCCCTATGAATCCCACATAAGCCTCTAGTTTAGTGATCCTACTATATTTCATATATTAAAGTTATTAGATCCTAGAGATGACGAACGGTTGAGCTCAACGAAATAATCTACCTCCTATATAAGAAATGGTTTCTCAGCTGTTATGCCCTGCACATACTTCGTCACGGTCACTTTATCCGACACTTGGAGGTTAATAGCAATCTCCAGAATTAAGAATTCTCATATCTTGCACAAAAGTTGAACACTTTTGAAGAGGTTTTCAAATTGATGAACAATGGTTCCCCTAAATCCATTTATTTCCCTCAAGGATATTTTTATAAAAGTTTAAAATAATAATTATAATAAAAGTTTACATGTTAAAAATATCTGTATTATTTTTATAAATTACACTCTTAACTTTTTTTCAAATATTATTTATAATAAAATTATTCTATTTTTTTATTTATTTATTATAAAATTATTATATTATATTATTATTTTATTATTAAATAATATTTCAAAAAAATTATAATTATAAATTTAAAGAAATAAGACAATTAATGTTAACATGTTTTTTTTTAAGTTTGGGAGGATTACATTTTCATATATCACCTTGATTTGGAAAATTGAACGAGATATGCACTGACATCCAACACCCCCATAAACTTTAACATGTAAATTTTTTTTTAAACTTTTATTTCAATTATATATATATATATGAAATTAAGAAATAAAAAATAAAAACATAAAAAAGTAATTCAATCTATATAATTATTTTTATAGTTATATGTATTAAACATGGTTCCACTTCAAGTTATTTATGTGAGACTTAAATAAGTGTTAATACAATTTTTTTTAGTATTACAATTTAGAAACTATAAAACTATAATTTTTTATATTAAATATTATTAAAAAGTGTGGTTATATCGATGATTAAATAATTAATAGAAAAGATAAACTTAATCTTTATTGTAAATGGAATTTTATTTATTAAATAATAATTTTTTAAATTTAAAATTTACATTCACTAAAAACTTTTAAAATAAAATAAGGATTAAAAACAAATTTGCGTTAAATCTATTTATTGTGATTGTGAATGTTTAAAATTAAAATTTTGAATTATTAAAACTCCGATTTTTTAAAGTGAAACATTGTTGCATCATAAAAGGAAAATAAATTCATTAGAGGATTAAGCCACTCCTCTCCATTCACCATTGACTCGTCCTTAATCAACTGTTTTGGAGGTGCTTTTTTATTTGTAATTTCAAGGGGTGGCTCCAAAAGAAGTGATATATGTTAAGTTAAAAGTCACTTTATTGGTTACAAACGATTTTGAAAAATAAAAACCCAAAATTTATATATATATATATATATATATATATATATATATATATATATATAAAAGTTCAAATGTTTATTCACGATGTTCACTTTAACACAAATTTTAGTATATATAGCATTGTTTTTGTATAAAAGAAATAAATAATACACACTTTAAGGTTTTCATTGAACCATAGAGATTTGTTTACTCAATGTACTAAATAAGTAGCAATTGCAATATGTTAACACTCCATTAGCTCTCTGAAGGTTGAGAATGAGATCAGCAAAGGTAACCATAAACCTTGACCTAGTAGTAAGCCCTACTAGGCTGAGAGGGCTCTCTAAATGAGATTCATAGCCAATTTGACTAGACCATGAAAGATTTTAGGAAAGGTATGTAGATTAGGGTTTGATTTTGATTTTCATGGTTTGTGCTGGATGGTGAATTAGGTCTACGAAAAACTAGTCCAGGGCTCTGAAAATCAGATTTGAAGACATGTAATGGGGTGAGGTAGGCACACATTTTAGCACTTTAAAGGTATCTTGGTGAATATGGTAGATTGATAGGGTTTCAAAACGAGCATGAATCTCACAAATTCCTCCTTAATTTTGTCTTGCAACTGCTTGATTTTCATTTGTGCAATCTAATTCCTTGTTTCGTAGTGGGCGCCCATGCGTTTATGTATCTTATTATCTTTTTTTTCCTTATCAAGGAGATTTTATAAGTGATTATTGACCCTTTCTAACCAAAATTCCCTATATTCATTGATTTCCATGACAATCTTCTCCTCAAAAGTGAGCTCCTCATTTGAAGGGTTTTTCTCTTTTTCTTTCTGCAATGCCTTATTAAGACCCATGGTTCTTGGCCTCTTCCTACTCACCTTTTTTTCATGCTCATCAAACTCATCATGCTCATCACGCCCAACCACTAATATTCCCTTCATTTATTTCCTCTTAGCTTTAAGTTTCTCTTCCTCCATAATCAGCTGCTTTGTTTTGAGTTGACTATTCTCCTGTTCAAGAAATGAAATGATGAATTGGGACCTTACCAAATTTTCTTGGAGCTCTTTGATCTGAGAATACTTATCTTTTATTACCCTCTCCAAGTTTTCCTATTCAGCATGGTCCTCCAATTCAACGAGGTCAAATTCATGCTCTTCCTTATGCATGGATGTGTCATGTTGTAATGATGGTGATCCTTGTTTTGGTGAAGTAGGCTTGTCCCCTTCCTCAATTTGATGATAAAACACAAGCCTCCTTCCTCCCTAATAAGTGTGAGTAACCTAAAGCCTAGGCCTCTTTGAAACATCATCTTGTTTTCTTGATGATCCTACCTCCATAGGTTGTGTTGACATGGCAGGTGATATCTTTTGTTGTTGAGTTGGTGTAGTAGTTGTGTGCATATGCAAGGTTGCCTCAATGAAGGTATCCAATGTCATGTTCTTCTCCAACAACTTATGGAGAACTATGACCTTCACCAATATATGGCGAAAGAGGCTAGGTTAATGTTATGTTTTTTCTGTTTTCACCTTTTCAGCCATTTTTCTCACACTCCTATTCAATAAATTGCAGAAATTAAGGGACTTCATGAAGTGCATGAGCAATCTAATGTGATATTGGAACAATATATAAAACCTTTCCTCACATGTGAAAATTTTCATCACAACCTTCATAAATGGTGCATACCTCTCCAACAGGTATCTGAATGGAAGAATATGTTTATGAACCTCCTTATACTGTGATTTTATGATGTAGGTATAGGTTCATGCCTTTGAACCAATATTCACCATGATTTCATATCCCTATAGCAAGAGAGATGGTATCAACTTAAAATGTGAAATAAATCCCTACTTTGTAAGCCGCTCATGGAAACCTACCTCCTCTACTCTTTGACAAAGCCCTAGGCAATTGAAATCTTCAAATAATTTTCTAATGAGAGGTGAGAAACTGATTTCACTGAAATTTGAGGGCTCATACCTTAGTATCTTTCCCCCTTTGTGATGTTTTCTTTTCTCTCATTGTGAAGAATCTCCTTCCATGATTGGAACCTTCTTATGAAGTTTGGAGGGTGAAAAATTTGGAATGGAGTTTGAAAAAATTTAATTTGGTGCTTAACTAGAAAATTTGGACAACTCTTCCCCATGTGTAGCACAAGCCACTGGTGTGTAGCACATTATTCCTAGGCACAATGTCTCTATGCACAACTCCAAGCAATTTTTCCCAATTTGAGCTAAGAAACATGTGTTTTGTCACCAAAGGATGAATGCTATCAATGATAAGAGGTAATAGGAGTGCAAATGAAATGTGTTTTTGTATTTTTTGCCTTTTATATACATCAAATTATTCTCTTTAAGTAATTATGGTCCCCACATGTCTTTTTCAAGCACGACTTTCATTATTTAAAACTTTGTAACCTTTGGATTTTGTAACCTTGAAATATTTCTGGCTTCTTTGGAACATTGAATCTCTTTGGAGCTTTTAGCTGTAGATTTTAGGAACACGAAGTACTTATTGCATATAGAAACATAAAAATAAATTTTGAAATCAAAATTTATTAAAGAAATTGCCTATTACCACTCCTCTATTTTGCCGAATTTTATGCATGAAATGGAAGATTTGGTGACTGAAACACTAATGACCTAATTGGAACTCTCAAATGAATGCAATCATGATGGTTATGACTGGACTTATGATGATAATATCTGAATGATGATACACTCAGCTGAGTGATAACATGGATCAACAATTTAAAAATTTTGGAAGGAGTGGAAAGTAGTCCTAAACCTAATACCTGCTGACCATATTTTTTCTTGCAGACCTAATGAAACAAAAAATAATTGGACTATGAGACCCTGGCAAGATATGATAAGAGCATGTTTGATCATTGGTGACAGGTTGTACAGACTAACACGAACATTGGCTCCAGCTAGGGATGGTATCTCCTTGGAGGTGTCAAGAACACTGTAGATCATGTAGCCTTATCATTGGACATGGATTTAAAAACAAAATATTAGACTTGATATCACAAACCGATTAACAAACTGAACTGTAGCAAAACTAAAAAATTTACTGGAAGATACTATTTAAAATAAATGCTGAGAATTTATCTTATTCATCACACCTACTCTAATTGATGCATACATCACCTAATCAAGTGAAATGGAAAATCCATTGTAACCATGTAAGAATTTTGTCTGCTAGTTGAATTCTCCACAAGTGCTTGCTCATGAGAAAGAAGGGAAAACTACTGAAAGGAAACTCCTGTGAAAACCCTTCAACAGATTGAATCTTAATGAAATTGCAAAGCATGAGCCCACTACCTGACGTCAAGAAAGTTGCAAAAGGATATTCATATGAATACATATTAATTTCCAACCCATATAACACATTACTACTCTGCTCAAGGTAGTCTTCATACCTTGATTTTAAAATTTTCACAACATTTTTCCTTTCCTAAAGTTTCAACTTAAAAGAACCATGATAAAGCTACAAGATTTCCTGATACCGTTGTGATAAATGTGATGATACTGATGATGGAGAATAAATTAAAACTATATGCCAAAATAAATTATTATCGACTCTATCTTCAAACTTCTAGCCAGCAAAATAATCAGAAATTTGACAATAAATATCATCTATATAACTGCCTACTGGCTGAGTGGAAATATGAGAAATATTTTGTAACCAGTTGTGGATAGTTTCTGATGAAACTACATGATCCTGTATAAAATTTTCATGTTCCACACTTTCCTGGAGTAGCCAGAAAAAATAAAAACTAGACCACTCCAAGTGTCCACTGAACATGTGCCTCTAATCCATAAATACGAGAACTCACCTCCCTTGATGACTGCAGCAAGCTAACAAAAGGATCTTAAAACTTGTGAATAACTAATTTTTCCTGATGATCAACAATAAAACAAGAATCTTCTTCATTACTCTCCTGATATGACTACAAATGGTTGTATGAGCTTTGTAATGAGACTCATGCTGAAGGAGACAATGAAGTCATTTTCCAGATCGAAGTTTTATCATCTATGATTTGAAGCTTGTAACCAACTAATGGAGAAGGACTTTGATTACAGATATCATACAAAAAATCAACTATTGGATAATGGAGAACTTGGGAAGACAGATGGGACTTATCATACATTGGTTCCAATGAGATTAGATGATTTTCTATAGGCTTATGATCATTTATTTCATAGATATTATCAAAATTTCTCTTCAAAAACTGAAATGAGTCAAAACTTAACGATAAATAATCATCTTGAATCATTTCATAATATGGTTTAGTATCTAAGATTTCATCTATGATTTGAAACTCAATGTAACTTTTTGGATGGGATTCTGGAGTGAAAGGAGTTTGCATATCACAAGTGACCTCCTCAACCAATTGATGAGAAGGATGCCCATTTATACTGTTGACAAATCACTTGTTTGATTGCTTATAGTTTTCTCTTATTTTCGCAAATGAGGATAAACACAAGGGTAAGGAGTCATGATCAAGAACTTCATTGTGTTCTTCATGCTCAATATAAAAACTAAAACACTGCTGATTTCTAATCTTGTGAAAATTTTCTCTCAGAAATTGAAATGAAGCAAAACTCAAAGGCAAAGAGCTTTCACTTGCTTTGAAATTTTTTGTATTCTCTTCATCTCTATCATGATTGATATGTATAGGTGGAGCACTATATTTGAGCAGTTTTAATTGAAATTATCCCTCCCAAAAACATGTCGATGATTTCCTTGAAGAGTCAGGCTCAATTTCGACAAAATAATCATCATCATATTGATCATACTTGGGTAAATAGTCAGTATAAGTAATGTCATGAAAAATACACATTATATCAGTAGGTTTTTTCTCCTCAATTTTATCTACAAATCCATTTTCATGATTTTACATAAATGAATACAAGAAACAATCATTTTTTGATTTATGGTAAGTGGGATTAGCAAGAAAATGTTTAGGGCCAACAACCTCTTCTTCTGCAATACGTTGGGCATGGTGTTTTTGAACAACAAATTCATCTCTCATGGTTATTTTTTGCACTATTTCTTCCATGGTACTTACCAAAATGTCAAGCTTTACTTCTGAAGATGTCAGGTATTGCTTTTCTATGTTCTCCCTTTCTTCTCCCTTCAATTTTAACCTTTTGACTAGAAAATTAGCTTCCACATATATTGCACTATGCTGCATTTTTTTTAGTGTTGTAGCATTCCTTTCTCTCAATTTAAATTCCATTTATGGATCAAAGGCATCTGAGTAGTGTAACAGAGTTGAACCAGGAGGTGGTTTTATATTTACGGGGATTGAATGGTATACTTGATTAAACCTAGCTAAAAAGTGTTGCACCGTTTCTCCTAGCCGCCTTTTCAAATGATTATATTCTTCTAAAATTGGAAAATGATTCCTCTTTATCACCCATTTATCAAGGAAGACTTTAACAAACTGATGGAAATAAATAATGCTTACAACTGGCAAGTTTTTAAACCATTTCCTGGCTTTGCCTTGAAAATATAGAGAAAATATCCTGATACTAACATCGTTTCCATAAACCTCAAAAAGATTGAGAAAAATTTCAAAACCCTTTATTTGTTTCTCAACAGTTATGTTACCATATTCTCCATCAAACCTGGGAATATATTTTTAATAGTTTAAGGTAAATCATGGAGTATAGCAGGTAAGATGAGTGGCTTGTATCTATATGGAATTTTAGAAGGTATAGAAGTATGTACAGAAGCTGTAAGATTAGTCTTGATCACTTGAGGCTCTTCAAGAGGAATATTATCATCATAATATTCAGAAGAAGGCTCTTGAACGATATCAAAGGCGTAAGAAGAATTTGAATCCACAATTTTTAGAGGGAGGGAATCAAATACAGATTTGGGATATTTTCTCAAATATAGTATACTTTTAAAAAACTACTTGAAATTCTCAGGAAAAGAGAAAAGATAATTAAAGAAAAAGAACATGATGTCTTGGATGAAAGTCCAAGTTGAATAGTTGATCTTCTAATGTTTTATTTTCATGTTTCTATTGGAAAGGTTCATCCTCTAGTGGAGTCTTAGATTTGATTTTGAAACGAATTTGGAGTGTCCGGGTGAATGATTCCATCCTTTGTGTTTCCGTTCATTGTTTACCTTCAGTAATTAGATCTGATCCTTGTTGTTCTTTCCGAGGGAATATCTATCACCTCATTCCCTGGTAATGATTCCAAGATGTTAGCACTCCACCAGTGCTCCGAAGGCTAAGAAGGAGACAAAAAAAGGTAACCACAGACCACTTTGACCTAGTAGCTAGCCCTACTAGGCTAAGAGGGATCTCTCAAAGAGATTCACAACCAATTTGATAGGATCATGAAATATTTTAGGCTAGGTATGTAGATTAGGGTTTGATTTTTATTTTGAAGGTTTTTTTTGGATGGTGAATTAGGTCTGCAGAAAACTATGTTATGGCTCAAAAAATAAAATTTTCAGAGATGTAATGGGGAAAGGTAGGCACACACTTTTGAACATTAATCGTATCTCGGTGAATATGGTAGATTTATAGGGTTTCAAAATGAGCATGAATCTCATGAATTCATTTATATCAGAATAAAATGAACATAAATGTGAAAGCTTCTCCAAAACAAAGCATTGAATCAATGGATTTTCCTTATCAAACTTAGATATCAATCACATGAGACACGACACTAGAAATGGAAGGTACAATACATTCAAACATATGATCATAGAAGAAGAAAATATTCTAAAGTACATACCACATGAATCCCACCACAATAGCTACAAATTTTGTCTATTAGCTCCTACCAAATTCACAAATACACTAGTGTCTAAGGCTCAATTCCACAACATCCAACCTTTGAAAATGATTACAATGGGCCTCATATAGCTACTTAGATCAAAATAATTCCTTTGAAGTCCAATTTTCCAGTAAGAAAGTCAAATTCATGCATCTATCTGAAGTCTTCTACACACTAGGGAGGTTACACAACAAATTACTCCTTTATCTAACAACTAAGAGACATATCGTCAAAGAAATAAATGGAGGATAAGACACCTATGCAACAAAATTTTACCATTAACATTTACATTTTGACCTTTACATTCATCTACTTTCACCTTTTAACTTTTACAAAAGTCAAACTAGAAATTGGACAAAATTACATAGTAATTTTTTTTTTAAATGCTCTGAAAATTGCAGATGTGTAGCGCCATCTTGAAGGCCGTTTTTAGGCACCTCTACAGAAACTATTTTAATGGAATAATATGTGAATGATCCTCCCCATAATGTGATTTTATGTAGCATTTGTACTACTCAAGGTCTAGTTTCATGCCTTTGAACAAATATTCACCATTATTTTGTATCCTTGTAGGAAGAGAGATGGAATCAACTTAAAATGTGAAATAAATCCCTACAATGGTGACCATTTATCCCTTAAAATTAGTGTCAAACAAATTTGTATGTTTCTCATGGAAACGTACATCCTCCACTCTTTGGAAAAACCCTAGGCAGTTGACATCTTCAAACCATTTTATAATGAATGATAAGGAAGTGATTTCAATGCAATTTGAGGGCTCATACCTTAGTATATTCCCCCATTTGTCATTTTATCTTTTCTATGATGGTGAAGAATATCCTTCCATGATTAAAACCTTGTTATGAAGTTTGGAGCATGAAAAATCTAGAATGGAGTTTGAAAAAATGGAATTTGGTTCTTAACTAGAAAATTTAGGTAACTCTGTCCCATGCGCAATGCCTATGTGCAGTGCAGTCTTCCTACACATAATGCCTTCTCCAGAAGTGCAATGTAGTGTATCTATGCACAACGCCAAGCAATTTTTCCCAATTTGAGCTAAGAAACTAGTGTTTTCTCACCAAAGGAGGAATCAGCTCGATGATAAGAGGAAATAGGAGTTCAAATGAAATGTATTTGTGCCTTTTTGGACTCTTATAGACATTGAATGATTCTCTTTAGGTAATGATGGGCCCCACATGTCTTTTTCGAGCATGATTTTCATTCTTTTTAACTTTGTAACCTTTGGAATTTGTAAACTTGAAACTTTTGTGGCTTCTTTGGAACATTGAATCACTTTGGAACTTTGAACTGCAACTTTTAAGAACACAAAGTAATTATTACATATATAAACATAAACTTACATTTTGAAAAAAAAAATATAGAAGAAAGTTGTCTATTACCACTCCTCCATTTTGTTGGATTTTATGCATGAAATGGTAGATTTGGTGACTGAAACCCTAATTACCTAATGGAGACTTTGAACTGAATGCAATCATTATGGTGATGAATGGAATTATGATGATAATATATAAATATTGCTACACTAAGTTGAGTGATAACTTGGACCAACGATTTAAAAATTTTGAAAGGAGTGGAAAATAGTCCTAAACCTAATACCCAAGGACCAAATTTTTTCCTAAAGACCTAATGAAATGACAAAAATTTCACTATGAGACCCTAACAAGACATGATAAGAGAATATTTGATCACTAGTGATAGGCTGTACATATTGACGCTAACAAAATACATGTTGGAAAGGAAAAGCCATAAGGTTGTAGCATAGGAAAGAATAACATAAATGAGAAAAGTTAAAAAATTTATGCAATTTTGTTTCTTTATTGGCATTGTTCTAAGAAAAAATTCAAAATAATTTGTTTTCTCTTTTAGAAAAGAGTAGCAATCAAATATGCTAGTTATAAGAATGGTAGAAACTTTTAAATGTAAGAACTCTCTTCCTTGGTGATATTACATTTTGGTTTTCAAAGAAACTTATTTTCCTCACCTTTTAAATAATAGATTCCTCTCCAACATACATTTGAGAAGGACCCATTTTATTCAACTTACTGAAATAGGAAAGTGTCTTTTGTCTAGTGCTTTCTAAGTTATTAAAATTAAGGGAACATGTAAAGAGATTGCTAGACAAAAAAGAGAAAGGTGATTGAATTTCAAATGGCTATATAATTATGGAATATATTCATATCTTCTCATGTTGGCCTTATTAAACTTATGAGGTAGTAGGAACTTTCTCGACACCAACTCCTTTAGAATAACTAGTGGATAATTATGTTTAGTGAACCATTGGACCTAAAATAAAAATATCAATCTTAGTAATTGTCGTGGAACAACATATTTGTTATTAATTGCATGTAAGATGCGCTTTTTCATAATTGATGAGACACTTGGTTTTTTTTTAAATGTTGGGAAAATTTCACCCTTCCAGGAAATGACTTGCATCTATCACATTCCTAATGTTGAATTCCTATGGTACTACTCATGTAACATTGACTCCACTTTAAAACTAGAATTGTTTAATGGCATAATTTTTTTAATCAAGAATGTACTTGGTTTTTCTGAAAATGTTTGAGGGACTTCACCCTTCTAGGAAATAACTTCCTTCTATCACATTCCCAATGTTTAATTCCTCTGATACTACTCATGACACACTGACTCCGCTTTACAACTAGAATTATTTAATGGCATAAAAAATTATCACTATAATAGGTTGTACCTCATAAGAGACTACTAATAAGCTTAAGTGTGGTATATAATTATAATAGCTACACTATCCACCTTCACCCATCATTTGAACATAGAGAATAGAGTTATCTTAATCTTTAATTTTTATGGATAAGGGACATTTCGGCCTTTTTTAACCCGTGGGAATGCTTAATAAATCCCAGTTCTGATAAATTTGTATTATTAATTTATCTACAATCATATTTCCATAATTCCTCTTTGAATGACCAATATTTCACTGCTTTGGAAATTTTCTCCTCAGTCATAATAACAAACATCATCAAGACCCAAAAGTCAGAAGAAAAAAACAACTCATAATCATGGAATCTAGTGACTTGTTTAAGGATCATAATTCAAGGCCTTAGTGCCTTTTAAGTACCATTTATTTCCCCATAAAATAAAAATAAACAATAGAATTTTCTAGAGAGAAAAAAGGTAACAAATTTTAAATGTAAGAAATCCCTTCCCTGGTGATAGTACATTTTGGTTTTAAAAGGAAATTATTTTCCTGACCTTTTAAATAGTAGATTCCTCCTCAAGAAACCCTTAAGAAAGACTTTTTTTTCAACTGATTGAAATAGGTAAGTGTATTTTTTCTAGTTCTTTATGAGTCATTGAATTTAAGGGTAGAGGTAAAGAGACTACTAGAAAAAAAAGAGTAGAGTGACTGAATTTCAAATGAAAATCACATTCAGGAATCTCTTCAGATTTTCTCATGTGGGCCTTCTTCCACTTATGAGGTAGTAGAAAATTTTTTGTCTCCAACTCCTCCAGAATAAGTGGTGGAAAATTATGTTGAGTGAACTACTACTAATGGAACTCTGACTCCACCTTACAACTATAATATTTCTCTTCCCATAGCTCTATCTCAGTTTATAATTCCATATTTTTCTTGTTTCTGAATATATTGTCTATATATCAATGTTGGTTTTTCTCTTTTTTTGTTCTTTATTGAATCAGTGAGATAGTGTAGCTCATATGGATTCTAAAATCCTCGACTAACGCACTTTCTGAAGATTCCTCTTCTATTTTAATTATGATATATTTTTCCCTCCTTAGCCTTTTCAACATAATTTTCTTCTAAAGAATAAGATCTTCTTGATATGTCTGTTTTGGCCCGCTTTTTTTCTTCCATATAATTTAGATCTAAATAAATGGAACTTGAGATACGCTTCATGACATTTGCCAAATTCCATGATTTTTCATTGCACTTCTCCTATGTATTAGGGAAAATATATTCCACACATTCAACATTATGCCTTGTTAGGGTTTGTTGTAAGGTTGGCAACATTTCTTCACCATGTCTCCTTTCTTCTATATGTTTGACTTTGATACAAACAATTTTCACTAGCCCCTTTAAATGTGAACAATTAATGAAATTTCCCTTATTTGTCATGTTGACTAGAAAAATTTAATTCTTCATTAGAAACTATTTTTGTCATGTTGACAAGAAAAATTTAATGCTTCATTAGCAATTGATTTTGCCACTAGACCTCTTCCATATCGGATGGGTTCTGTTTCATATGTTTGTTTTCATCCATATCATTAAGAATATTAATTCTTGACAATGGATCCTATAATGCTAGACAAATCAGAGATACGACCTATCTTCTTTCATGCTCATTAGAAACATGAGCTTCTATAAATTCATATTGAGGTGCAATCTCACGATCTTCCATACTCAATGTATAATATTCATCATTTTTCTTTCCCTATGTATTATCAGGTTTTGCTCGAACGTTTTATATATGCTCCTTAAGCTATGAAAGAGTTATTTTCTTCTTCCTCTAGTCACGTTTAAAAGGAATCTTTATGTCCAAGAGCTAGTACTTTTCCTTTTGGACCTGATTGGAACATGTAGGAATTATTTACTCATGCATCAACTTAGGAAAACTTATCTCCACATGGTTCTATATTTTCTTGTGAACAATAGTTAGATGTGAAGGGCTAGTTTCTTTACATACCACTTTTGGAATAGTGAAATTCAATTGTTGTTTCTTTTATTTAAGAAGTTTCACTTTAGATCTAGGATGGCTTACTTACTTTGTAAATTTCATTTTAATGATCATGAATGCATTATTTATAACTATTTTTCAGTGTGTGAAAATTTGGTGCCCACTTCAAAACCAAAAATTTAATTGATTCCTTTGCATCTATCTCCCGTTGAGTATTTAAAATGATTTTCCTTTAAACATCAATCCTCATTTCCAGGCCCACTCTAATCGGATATGACATTGTTTTCCTTCCCTAAATAATCTTTCATTCACAATGCACTAGTGCTACACTCTATATATTTCTTCTTAATCCAGCTTTTCCCTTCATGGTTTCTAGGTCCTAAGATGTCCCATTCCCATTCAGGCATTCCTTATCTAAAGAAAAAAAAAAAATTATTAGAAAATATTAGAGGATGCATCCTCATGTTATTGTTATTTTTCTATTTGGTTTCTCCAACATCTATAGAAACAATATATGATCTATATGAAAGTTCATGCTGAAGCCCAACTACAGTGATATCGACTTCTTCATCCTCCTAAGTTTGCCTTTGGAATCCCTTAAGACTCTTTGAATTGTTTGATGACTCCACTGTCTAGTCATTCTCCCTATGAACTATATTGAGTTTCACTATCATCATTGGTCGTTATTCCTATGAACCATCTTGAGTTACAATGTCATCATTAGTATTGTTGTTATGATGATGATCATCATCATCAATATTATTGCAATAACATTGAAATTCTAAGCAAATAAATAAATATGTTTTTTTTTTTTTATGTTTAAAAATAACCACATATTTATGTAATTAAAGTAATAATATTAAAAACTTAATGTAAAATAACATAATGTCTAGCATATACTATGTTAGATCTCAATTTCAAAAGATTTGTCAGACTCCGCTCTAATGATATTTATAATAATAACGATATTTATCAACACTATGAGAAAAGATAACACATTTGTACATGTATAATTAATTTAAATAAATATGAATTTTTATTTATATTTTTATAAAAATAATATTAATTAAAAATTTATAGGTAAATTATTACAAAAAAATCGCTTTAATGTTTCAAAGGATTATATTCATATTAATAGTTATGTTATATTATTTTAAAAACCAATTTCAATGACTTTGATTGATCCAAATTCATGTATTAGAAAGAAAAATGATAGTTTAAAGTTTGAAAGGATTATATTTATATAAAATTTATATTATACTTAAAATAGGGGAAATGTTTTTGTCATATGTTTAGAGTTTTTATTTATTTTTAAATCTAATTTAATTCTTTTAATTTGTCTGAATTGATGTATTGGAAAAAAGAAAAAGAGAGTTTAATGTTTGAAATGATTATATTCATATGAATTATATTAAATGATATTGATTGATCCAAATTAATGTATTGGAAATAAAAAAGATAGTTTAAAGTTTCGAAGGATTATATTTATATAAAAATAATATTATACTTAAAATATGGTGAAAATTTTCCTCATATGTTTAGAGTTTTTAATTTTTTTTAAATCTAATTTTAATTATTTTAATTTGTCTAAATTAATGTATTGGAGAAAATAAAAGAGACTTTAATGTTTGAAAGGATTATAGAAACAATAAAATTTTATATTGGAGAAGATAAGAGTTAAAATACTAAGGTTAAAGTTAACGTTTCACAAGATTATAAGGTTTTAGTTTTTCCCTTTCTCTCCCAATTATTTCGAGGTCCCAGCAAATCCTCACAAAAGCAACTTGATTGAGGAAGAGATTCATCTCTTTCTCTTCTAAGAGCCTATGGAACTCCTTCTCAATGCGCTAAAAAGAGTGAAATTAAAATGTGTTGGGGTAACTACAATTGTTGGGAGAAACTTAGTGAAATTTAGAACTTTTGGAACATCTACAATTGTGGGGAGAAATTTGAGACTTCAAATTTTAATAAAAAGTGAAAAAATGGATATTAACAACAAAGAGCTAAGTATACCCTCTATTATGTTTTTGGTGTTTTTAATACTATTTTATAAATGTTCCCTATAAGTAATATCTAGTAATTGGGGTGTACCAAAGGGACAAAAATTATCCTACCATGTTGTAGGAGAATAGGACTGGATGTTCCCTCATCCTATGTTAGATGTATGTGAAATGTTATTATATTTAATTATTTATTTTAGGGTAGAAATAATAATCATTAATAGATTTGTATAGATATTTTTATTATTGTGATTAGATTTTTTTTACGAAATTTATAGTAAAAAGGGTGTTGGTCAATTCTCAAAATACTAAAGAATTAAAAGAATTTGTAACATGTCCACATTACCAATTATGTTAACATTTTAATTCAAAAAAACTATCATGACATATGTGACAACCATCAAGATTATTTAAATCAAAACTTACCTTACAAAACAAAACAAAAATTTATATGGTAACTACTAGGAGACTTATAATCCTCATACTCCTATCTCACTACATTAAAATTCTGCTGGAAAATTAATATAAGTCACATTATGGTTCTAAACATAAAAGAATTCATTTTCACATTGGATAATTGCAATTCGTTTAATGTATATGCATAAAATATATATTTGGATGCTTTGGTATTTACACGTATGTGACGACACTCTATGTAAATGTGTCCAACCATGGTACAAAAACCTCACAACTATTATCGTTTTAGCATTCATTGTGGTATTTACTTTTATGTGCCACTTGAGCTTGATGGAGTACTATTGTATTGAATTTTCTTGGATTTTCTAGGTAGATTTCTCTTCTGTGGAATTTCTGTATTAGTACTTTGTTTGACACATGTTTCAATTTCCTTCGTCCGATCATTTGGAGATCAAGGGCGGAAAATTCAAGCAGGAAAGGGTCTAGGTATACCCAGAACCCTAACCGCTTATTTCATTTGTTCACTCCCGCCACCTACCGCTTCGCTCTACAACTTCCGAGCTATAAACCCTACCCTGTCCCCTTTGCTATCGCTTCATTTATGCCTTGGATTACTGGTTTGACCACTTCTCCTCCTCGAGGTCTTGCGCCCTAGTTGCGGTCCAGTTGCATTTTCTTTTATTGGAAAATGGAAAATCTTACTCTCTGCGCGGTGTTTTAGTTTGGTTATGGTGTGCATTTGGAACAAAATTCATGGCTATTGCAAGCCCATTTGATCAAGGAACTGGCTCTAAAGCTTTGACTCATCTTCTGTTATAGGTAATACTCTTATCTTTATTTCTTATTTTACCTTATTTCACCATTTCCTATTACAATGAAATCGACAGTCATAGTTTTATAAATTAATAACACTCTTTGTTTGCTACAGTTTCTCCACAGTTCAAGACTGGCTGAATCATGAACCTCCAGGCAAAAAAATTCACGCGTCTTCCTTGTCTTTTTATTTCGTTTACACCTTAGTCTTAAATTCAGTTTTTAATTCGGTTCCTTTGCTTAGAAATCCTCTTTTGGTTCGTAGGTACTCTCCTAGCAGCACGAATTTGGGATTTAACTGCTATGATTTAACATTGATTTTTGGTTAACATTTCTCCCTCTCCTACACGTATTATTTTATCTCAGATGATCGCCTATTATCTTCAACGGCCACTCTAGTTTATCCCCAGTTTCATGGATTCGATTCCACATAATCGATCCACGGTTTTAGTGTTATCTGGAAGGCACTATAACTAGCTGTAATTAGGGTTTTAATGTAATTTTATTGCAGATTCAGTTGTGAATCCAGCTTAAAATTGAATTCTTGAATTCCAATGGAATTTCATTCTGAGTACAACAGTTTTCTTTATTAAAGACAGTCACTAAAAATTCTTTAAGAAAATATTTCCTTTGGCTAATTACCACTTAACTCTTGTTAAGGTTTTCGTGTTTCCTGTCTATATATATAAGTACATTTCTCACAACATTTTCTGTTAATATGGAATATTATTTCTAATACTTTCATAAAGTAATAGTACCGACGATATTTTTGCCACAAAAGTGTTTATTTTCTTGAATTCATCACTCTTTAGGAGTTTAAAGTTTTATATATATATTTCCATACAGTGCACCATAGTCTGTTAATTGTTATAATGTTACTTATTTTCTGAGCATTCAGTATTTTGATAGTTATACTTATACAATTATATGAGAAGAAAGTATTACATTTTTTTCACATTCTTTCTTTAACATTCTTCTAGCTTTGGTGTCTGGGCCACCCTTTACAATGTCCGCGTATAGTCTTTTTAGGGATACAACGTGTTCCAGACTTTGTTTTTTCTTCTCAAATCCAATACCAATAGTATACCTGTCTAGCTGCTACTTATTTACAGGTGTTTCTAATAAGACAGAATTGGAATTTTCAAATTGTACTATTTCTCTTTTTCCAAAACTAATAAGATAATAACAACATTACCATTGTGTTAACTTCCACAGTAAAACCTACTTGTTTATTTATTTTTCCAGATGACTATGTTCTCTCTTCCTCTATTCCTAAGGTAGAAAACTCACAGTAAACTATAATCTCAGTCCAAATCATTGGAAATGCATATATTGCAGTTAATTAAAACTTAGATATATAACTATTGAATTTGTACTTATAATATATTATAACATAATTAAACTCCTGTAATTCACAGATGTACATAAGAAGCTCAGTCTTCTTCTCAGTGTACCTTAATAGTCTCTGTTTCTAACAAATCACTATACTGTATTCATTACTGTAATAGCCTTTCCTATTTTAACAAGAAAACAATGTACTGTAATCCAAAATAATTATCTGTATAAGAGCATTGTCGATGGTGTTCCTCCCAAACTTCAAGAGAGGCAACGAAGTCTTGCTCTTCCCCCGTAATCCACACTGAAAGTACAGGTTGACAATATATCTCTGCAGTGACCTCCGAACTCCAAGTCTAGTCAAAATCAGGATAATTCTAGGAACTCTGAAATATTTTCCACTGGTCTCTACCAACTCTAGAAAACTTTCTACTCCTTTCCTTAGTCTCTGAACAGAACCCCCATTCCTCACTGGGATGAGTCTCTTATCCCCAGAGGAACATGTAACTTTTAAAATTTTCCAACCACTTTCAGTTCTTGGCAAACATTTACCATCAGTATTTTACTTTCCATAACAAATTTCATTATTCACAATTAACCGTATAGAAAAAATACTTTTCCATCAAAATATTAATTGTCTCACTTTTCTTTAAAAAAAAAATAATAATTAAAAATGTCACTTAATTAGTTTAACAACTGGTTAACATTAAATGCAGTTGTCACAACTTCCCCCCCTGAAAGTAACACCATCCTCGGTGTTTCATTCTAGCTTAGCAAACAACTCAGGGTAAGCCTCGCGCACAAACCCTTCATCCTCCCAAGTAGCCTCATCTGGTCCAAAGTGCTTCCACTACACTTTAACCTGGGTGATGACCCGTTGTCGGAGTATAATTTCTCTCCGGTCAAGTATGTGTTGAGACTCGACCAGAAACTCGCCATCCAGCTCTACTTGAAAACAAAAAATTTCCTTATCAAATTCTCATATAGAAATCATATCTCAAGTTAGGATTTTTAATTATATCCTACCTATATATTCTTCCAATGAATTACGTGCTTCGAATCATGCACATAACGCTTCAAGAGGGACACATGAAACACATTGTGTACTCAGATGTGACTAGGTAAAGCCAACCTATAGACCATAGGTCCTACCCTTTCCAAAATTTGGAAGGGTCCATAGAACTTGGCAGCCAGATTGGCACACGAAGTCCACCTCAAGTTACTCCTCTTGGGTTTGATACTCACATATACATGGTCTGCCACTTCGAAATCCCTTTAAGTCCTCTTCTTATCTGCATAGATATTTTTCTGATCTTGTTCAGCTTTCAACTTTTGTCTTATCTTCTTTACTTTTGATTCCATTTCAGCAAGCATTTCTGGTCCCAACATTAAATTTGTTTCGGGGCTGCTCCAATTTATGGGTGTGCGACACTACCTCCCATACAAGGCCTCGAAAGGACTCATCTTAAGGGACTCTTGATAACCATTGTTGTAAGAAAATTCAACAAGATGAAAATAGTCTTCCCATTTAGCTAGTTGTTGCATCACGTACATGTGCAGCTTATCTTCCAAAACTTGGTTTACTCGCTCTGTTTGACCATCTGTCTAGGGATGATAAGTTGCACTAAAGTTTATTTGGGTCCTCAGACCTGTAAACAGAGTCTTCCAAAATTTTGATGTGAACTTAACATCCCTGTCTGACATAACCGTCTTCGGAATACCATGCAGCCTAAAAATTTCTCTCATGAAGATGTCTACTATCTGTACAGTCTTGTAAGTAGATTGTACACGTATAAAATTTACTCAATCTATCAACTACTACCATGATGGAGTCATTGTGCCTCTTTGACCACAGTAAACCTGTAATGAAGTCTAGGGATATGACCCCCCCCTTCCATTCAGGTACCGGTATGGGCTGCAACAATCCTACAGGATGTCAATGCTCCACCTTAACCTGTTGACACTCCAAACATTTATTTAGATATTCAGAAATATTTTTATGCATACCTGGCCAGAAATATACTTTTCTAATAGTTTTTAACATTTTTTGGTATCCTAGGTGACCCGCATAATTACTTCTATGGTAGTCATCCATGATCAGCTCTTTTAGGTCCACACAGTTTGGTACATACACCTTTCCTCTAAAGGTGAGCATCTGGTCATTATTTACTCCATAATCAGAAGTACTTCCTTGTTCTCTAGTCTCTTTCATTTTCTGCCATAGGAATTAATATTCTGGATTCTTCTGTGCTTCTTATTTTACTTGTTCTAAGAATTTACATTCAAGCTTATTGTATTAAATCTCGTACACACAATGCGTCTTTCTACTTAAAGCATCAGCCACCCAGTTATCTTTACCTTTCACGTGTTGAATATTAATTTCAAAATCACTTAGAAAGGCATTCCATCTTTCCTGTCTAGAGTTTAAATCAACTTGCTTGAAATAACTAGTCAAGCTACTATGATATGTTTTTAATACGAACTTTTTACCGAGAAAGTAGTGTCTCCATACCCGGAGCACTTGAACTACTGCTGTTAAATCCAGATCATAGGCCAAATATCTTTGTTCATGTTCCTTCAGCTTCCTTGACTTATAAGACACTACTTTTCCTTCCTTGGATAATACTGCCCTAAGACCTTATTTACATGTGTCTATACAAACTTCAAATTCTTTGTTTGGGTCAGCTACCCTCAACACCAGTGCAGTGGTAAAAATCCGTTTCAACTTTTCAAAGCTATTCTGACACTTAACAATCCACTTAAAGAATTTTCCTTTTCTCTGCAAAGAGGTAATGGGAAAAGAAATTTTGGAAAATCCTTCAATAAATCTCCGATAGTACCCAGCTAATCCCATAAAGGATTGAATATCTGCCACATTCTGGGGTACTCTTCATTCCATGATTGTCTTGATTTTATCTAGATCTATAGAAATCCCTTCTGCTGAAATGACATAGCCTAAATACTAGATTTCTATTTTAAAGAAATCACATTTGCTGAACTTAGCATACAGCTGGTGTTTTATTAGCATTTCCAACACTATTCCTAAATGCTCCTTATGCTCTTCCTGGTTTTTGGAATAGATTAAAATGTCATCTATGAATATAAGTACAAAATTATCTAGGAAAGGATGGAATATGCCATGCATTAACATCATAAAGGTTGTTGGTGAATTTGTTAACCCAAAGGGTAACACCACAAATTCATAATTCCCATACCTCTTACGGAATGCAGTCTTGCAAATGTCTTCATCCTTAATTCGGATCTGGTGATACCCAGATCTTAAATCTATCTTTGAAAATATTGTGGCCCCCTTCACCTGATCAAACAAATCATCAATCTTTGGTAATGGATCTTTATTTTTAACTGTTAATTTATTGAGTTGTCTATAGTCCATGCACATTCGCATGGTTCAGTCTTTCTTGTTAACGAACAGCACTGGTGCTCCCCACGGGGATACACTTGCACGAATATAACCTTTGTCCAATAGTTCTTGTAACTGCATTTTTAACTCATTTAATTCTAGAACACTCATTCTATAAGGAGCCCTTGACACGGGAGATGATCCTGGCATTAATTCTATGGTGAAATCAATATCTCACCTTGGTGGTAATCCAGGAATATTTTCTGGAAAAACATCCATAAAATCTTGTACCACTGGTATTTTTTCCATCATAGGTGTTTTTTCCTTGGAATTATAATATCCCACCTGAGTAGCATATATATGGCATCCCTTCCTTATACATTTATTCATTTGAGATGATGTAATTGGACGTAGCTGTAGTGGCTTCCTGATTCCCTAAATCTATTTGCGTGTTCCATCTTCCATTCTGTAATAGATTATCCTTTCCTTGCAGTCTACTAAGCTCCAATGTTTTTCTAGCCAATCCATGCCCAAAAAAACATCATAGGACCCCAATGGAAATATGTTCAGATCTACATTTAACTGTTGTTCTGCAATTTCTAATGTGCAGTTTGGAATCTTGGCAGTTACCTTTCTTTGTGCTCCCGTGGCTAGCTGCACCAGCCACGAGTTTTTGAATTTCTGTTGTTTTAATTTAGACATTTCCACTATTTTGGGACTAACATAACTTAGAATTGCACCTGGGTCTACCAAAATAGAAAAAGAATGAGACAGTAATTTTCCTTCCAACTCAATCATTGTTGGCTGATAATCTGCCTGTCAATCCTCGAACATCGCGTTGATACGAGGAATGTTCGCGCCACATCACCCATTGTAGAAGCTTCTTGCAAGTTTGCAAATGTGTCATTTCTTGTTTGTTGGGGGAAGTTTTTATAATAGTGTGCCTCACCACATCCCCAACACTGTAGAGGTGGTTTGGTCACCTGCCCTTACTCAGGTTTGATGGATGCCTCTGTAGGCTTCTCTTATGCTGGCTATCGATTTATTTGATGATTTCTGCCAAATTGTTTACTGATAGAACTTCGTGCAAAATTCTTAAAGTTATTACTTTTGGTGCCTTTGAAGTTTGAGCTGCTTTTCTATCCTTTCCTTGGCTGCCAACTTTTTCCAGCCTCCCCTTTAGCCTTGGACAACTGATAGCACATTCATGACTTACGAATGGCTTCTTCCATGGTTATGGGATTTAAAAATTCAATTCGCTCTTTCATATGTGTTGGCAAGCTACTCAGAAATCTTTACACCTTATTTTTTTCCTCTCAGAGGTATGGAACATATCGTAATAGGGAGGTGAACTTGGTGATATACTCATCGATAGTCATTTGTCCCAGCTTCAAGTCATGAAATTTTTTAGCTTTCTCATCATAGAAACGTTATGTTAAATACTTGTCTTTAAAGTATTGCTGGAACGATTCCCAAGTAACATCTTGTTCCTCAATGTTGCCAAAATTCTTTACTTCTTCCCACCACAAAGTGGATTTTTCCCTTAACTGATATATGGCCAATCTGTCCTTTAGTTTTTTTTTGTATTCGTGCACTTGAAAATACTTATTCATGTTTATTATCCATGCCTCTTCCACTTCCTTAGCTTCACCATCAAATGCTGATGGCTTTATTTTCTGGATCTCCCCCTGAAGCTCTACTTTCTTCTTCTTAACTTCTTCTTGATCTGACAATTTTCCGGATTCCGCTTCATTGTAGTTTTTGTTCTTGTTGATTCACTTGGATGGACTTCTTTCCACTCTGTCAGTGGTATTGTCCCTTGTTCTCTATTAATCACCTTCTTGCATGCCCTAATCAGCATTGGGGTGTTCCATTTCTTGATTTTTCTTGTCTGACAGACTTTTTAGTATCTTTCTTTGTTCTTGCATTAATCGTTCGTTATCCCTTAGGACTCGCACCATCTCTTCGTGTATTTGTTGTACTGTATTTAACAGTATGCTAGTTTGGTGTTGTTGTTCCTCCAACAATCTACTTGTTTGCTGGTGTTGATCCACACTCAGCCGAACCCACATCTTCAGGTTCACTGTCGGTTGTGTTTGGGGTTCCCTACTGTCTTGGGGTGGTTTTTGCATTTTTCCCCTTCTCATGATGTTTCTTATTATGCTTCTATTATGTGCATCAATATACACACAACGTAATTTTTTAGTTGACCCTTAGGGTCCCAGTGTATGAACGTTGCTCTGATACCACTTATGACAACCATCAATATTTTTTAAATCAAAACGTACCGTATAAAAAAAAATTAATCTATATGGTAACCACTAGGAGACTTATAATCCTCATACTCCTATCTCACTACATTAAAATTACGCTGCAAAATTAATATAAGTCACATTATGGTTCTAAACATAAAAGCATTCATTTTCACCCTCGATAATTGAAATTCGTTTAATGTATATGCATAAAATATATATATGGATGCTTTGGTATTTACACGTATGTGACGACACTCTATGTACACGTGTACAACCATGGTACACAAACCTCATAGCTTTTATCGTTTTAGCATTCATTGTGGTATTTAATTTTATGTACCACTCGAGCTTGATGGAGTACTGTTATATTGAATTTTCTCAGATTTTCTGGGTTGATTTATTTTCTGTGGAATTCGTGTATTATTACTTTGGTTGACACATGTTTCACTTTCCTCTGTCTGATCCATTGGAGATCATGGGCAGAAAATTTCAGCGGGAAAGCGTCTAGGTATACCCAGAACCCTAACCACTTATTTCATTTATTTGCTTTAGTCGCCTGTCGTTTCACTCTGCAACTTCCGAGCTAGAAACCCTACCCTATCGCCTCTTCTATCATTTCATTTATGGCGTGTCTTACTAGTTCGACCACTTATCGCCCTCAAGGCCTTGCACATTGGTTGCGGTCTAGTCGCATTTTCATTTATTCAGAAATGGAAAAGCTTTCTCTCTGCACGGAGTTTTAGTTTGGTTATGGTGTGCATTTGGAATGAACTTCACGGCTACTGCAAGGCCATTTTATCATAGAACTGGCTCTAAATCTTGACTCATCTTCCGTTACAGGTAATACTATTATCTTTATTTCTTATTTTACCTTATTTCACCATTTCCTATTACAGTGAAATCGACATTCATAGTTTTACAAATTAATAACACTCTATGTTTGCTACAGTTGATCCATAGTTCAAGACCAACTAAATCATGAACCTCCAGGCAACCAATTTCACGCGTCTTCCTTGCCTTTTTATTTCGTTTACACCTTAGTCTTAAATTCAGTTTTTACTCCGGTTCCTTTGCTTACAAATCCTCTTTTGGTTCGCAGGTACTCTTCTAACAGCACGAATTTTGGGTTTAACTACTATGATTTAATGTCGATTTCGGTTAACAATTATCCCTTTCCTACAAGTATTATTTCATCTCAGATGATGGCCTATTCTCTTCAACAGCCGCTCTGGTTTATCCCCAGTTTCATGGATTCGATTCCACATAATCACTCCATGGCTTTAGTGTTATCTGGCTGGCACTGTAACTAGTTGTAGTTAGGTTTTTCATGTAATTTTATTGCACATTTAGTTGTAAATCCAGCTTAAAATTGAAGTCTTGAATTGCAATGGAATTTCATTCTGAATACAACAATTTTCTTTATTAAAGACAGTCACTGAAAATTCTTCAAGATAATCTTTTCTTTGGCTAATTACAACTTAGCTCTTATTAAGGTTTCCGTGTTTCTTGTCTATATATATAAATACATTTCTCACAACATTTTATGTTAATATGGAATATTATTTCTAACGCTTTCATAAAGTAATAGTACCGACGGTATTTTTGCTAGGAAAGTGTTTATTTTCTTGAATTCATCACTCTTTAGGATTTTAAAGTTATATATATATATATATATATATATATATATATATATATATATATATTTCCATGCAGTACACCATAGTCTGTGTAATTGTTATACTGTTACTTCTTTTCCAAGCATTCAGTATTTTGATAGTTATACTTATACAATTATATGAGAAGAAATTATTACATTTTTTCACATTTGTTCTTTAACATTCTTCTAGCTTTGGTGTCTGGACCACCCTTTAAATGTCTGTGTATAGTTTTTTAGGGATACAACGTGTTCTAGACTCTGAGTTTTCTTCTCGAATCTAGAACCAAAAGTATACCTATCTAGCTAGTACTTATTTACAGGTGTTTCTAATAAGACAGAATTGGACTTTTCAAATCGTACTATTTTTCTTTTGCTAAAACTAATAAGATAATAATAGCATTACTACTGTGTTAATTTCCACCGTAAAACCTGCTTTCTTATTTATTTTTCCAGATGACTATGTTCTCTCTTCCTCTATTCCTAAGGTAGAAAACTCACAGTAAGCTATAATCTCAGTCCAAATCAATGAAAATGCATATATTGCAGTTAATTAAAACTTAGAGCTATAACTACTGAATATTTACTTATAATATATTATAGCATAATTCAACTCCTTTAATTCACATATGTACACAAGAAGCTCACTCTTCTTCTCAGTGTACCTTAATAGTCTCTACTTCTAACATAGCACTATACTGTACTCATTACTGTAATAGCCTTCCTTGTTTTAACAAGAAAACAATGTATTGTAATCCAAAACACTTATTTGTATAAGAACACTGGTGATGGTGTTCCTCCCAACCTTCAAGAGAGGCAGTGACGTCCTGCTCTTCCCTCGTGCTCCACACTGAAAGTACAGGTTGATAGTATATCTGTGCAGTGACCTCAGGACTCCAAGTCTAGTCAAAACCAGGATAATTCCAGGAAATCTAAAATATTTTCCACTGGTCTCTAGCAGCTCTAGAGAACTTTCTACTCCCTTCCTTAGTATCTGAACAAAACCCCCATTCCTCACTAGGATGAGTCTCTTATCCACAGAGGAATAGGTAACTATTCAAACTGTCCAACAACTGAGGTAAGTGAGTGTTCAAACTGTCCAACCACTATCCAACCACTCTGAGTTCTTGGAAAACATTTACCATCAGTATTTTCATTTCTATGAAATTTTACTTTCCATAACTCATTTCATTATTCATCCATCAAAATATTAATTGTCTGAGTTTTCTTTTTTTTTTAAATAAATACTTAAAAATCTCACTTAACTAGTTTAACAACTAGTTAAAATTAACTACAACTATCGCAATATATTTCATATTTAACATAAAATAATGTATAATTTATTTTATTTTCCATAGAAACGTGACATGTAGCATTTTCTTCAATCTCTTCCTAAATACTTTTTACCTTACATAAAAAGCTAATATAATAATATAAAGAAATGGAATCCTTGAATTCCAATTAATGACATGATAAATTTTTAAAAAAATATGATCATAAAAATTAGGTTACACATAAAATTATTAAATAACATTAAAAAGTATATATTGATAATAAAAATATCTTTCAATATGAATAGAAAAAATAAAGAAAAATAAAACATATATAAGAACTAATTCACAAATACCTATCACCCAAAATGGTATAACTCAAGATAGAGATCTATTCTCAATATGGTTATTGTGAACAAAGTAATGGTATTCCATGGATTTACCCATATTGTCTAAAAATAGGTTGATAGAGATCCATTCTCAATATGGTTATTGTGAACAAAGTAATGGTATTGCATCGATCTCCCCAGATTGTCTAAAAATAGATTAAATACCAATAAATGTATTATGAATCTCTTTAAAAAATTGATATTTAGCTATTGTAACTATAAAGACACTATTATACCATCAAAAAATCTTTCAAGGAAAACCAACTCTAACTATTAGTTTTAGTTTTTTCTCAACTATTCACTAGCAACTCTAACTATTAGTTTTAGTTTTTTTGTTAACTAGAAACTAGAAACTCTAACTATTAGCTTTAGTTTTTTCTTAAATATTAACTATTAATCTGAAGAAGTAAAAATATTCATATGTCTAAAATTCTATTTGATGATGCATACCGGTACATAATGGAAACTAGGATAATTGTTGTCAAAGGAATAAACAAATCTTATGAATTTTTTTTACGGATTTGAATGAGAATACAAATTTTATATTTAATTTTTCAACTTTAATCTATTTTTCTAATTACCCGTAAGGATGATAAAAACATTAGTTAATGATTGCATATTTGAAAACGGTAGCTAATATTATCTCTATATGGTCAACTTCATACATGTGTTGGGAAAAGAATCTTTTGAAAAGTGTTCATGCATTTAAATGAGAATACAAATCATTATTCAATTTATCAATTTTAATCTTATTTTCTAATTTTCCATATAGTTAATAAAATTTCACATTACTTAGTGATTGTATATTTGAAAACTTAACTAAAATTCTTTATATAGTCAATTTCATAGTTTAACAATATATGTAAAAGTGTTTAGTGTAAGGATTTTTTATTTTTTTCATGAAATTATATTTTTAATGATAAATATGAATCTCTTTTTGAAAAAAATTGAAAAATAAAATTATATAAATTTAATAACTTAAAATTAAAATTTTCTTTATTATAATTATTTTTTTAATAAAATTAACTTATACATATATATATATATATATATATAAAAAAAAAAAAAAATATATATATATATATATATATATATATATATATATATATATATAATCATTATTATTATTATTTTTTATAATACAATTGCAAAAATATAAATTTAGTAATTGCCCAACCCAAACTCATCTCTTAATTTTTTTTCTTTTTTATTTCTTATAATTTTATTCTTTATCGGACTTTCTACCAATTTGTGCTCCATGTTGTTCTATTTGATAGAGAAACATACAATAAAAACATTGTGATTAAATTTAATCAAATTCACCCACATCCCAACCTAAAAAAAATTCAAGCAAAGAAAATCAACAACCTACTTTTGAGGAGCCTTCCCATAGATTTGAAACAATAGCCATAAGTAATGAATTTATCTGAATTATAATATTCATTATTTAATGATATAAATTAATAATTAATTTTATGCCATCTATGTTAAATATACATAATTCAATATAAAAATATTTATCTTTTTCCTTTTTCACCTTGTAAGATTAAATCACATTAGATACTTCTAAACATTAACAAAATCTTAATAATATAATTAATGCAAAAGACATTTACTTACCAATTAATTAACATCTAATTGAATCCACCTCACTCACTCCCTCACTCAAATAACTTCTTTTTTCATTAGATTATATATGTGAAAACAGAAACGCGAACAACTTAATCAAGCGGCCACCGCAAACACAGCTTGTTAACATTGTCCACGACAGAACATTCGGTAGCACTTCAAATGTGTCAAGTTCATAATCCTGTTGCTTGTCATTGTTTGCATAGACGTATCTGCAGTTGCGGTATCAGTTGTTGCAGTTGTTTCCAGCTGTAGCTGCCGTAACAACACTTTGGTAACACTTCAAATGTGTCAAGTTCATAACCCTGCTAGGATTCATTCGCTTTGTCATTGTTTTCATAGACTTATTTGCAGTTGCATATCCGTTGTTGCAGCTGTTTCGAGATGTAATTGCAGTATCTATGGTCGATAAGGTTGGATCTGAACGATAAATTTATCACTAAATAAATCATACTGAAATTAATATTTGCGAATTACTAATTATTTTTGTATTCAGACACTTTCCCTGCAAGAGAGTTTATCATTTTCCTTGAAAGACAAATCTTCCTAATTTGTCTAAAAAAGAATGAATCGAATATTGAAAAATGTGTTATTTTTTCCTTAAAAACCAAATTTAGAAATTGGATGGATGTTACAACTTTCCCTCCAGTAAAGATTTCTGGTTTCTTTAAAGAGTCCATCTCTCCAATAAAGTTTGTTGGTTTCTTTGAAGAGTACATCTGTCAAAATGATATTTCTTGTTCAACACTGAAAAATCACTGCAAGAGAAACATTTTTATGGGGAAACCATATTAAAAAATAAATAAAAAAATCTTAACTTTTAATTATTAATATAAACGTCTAAAAAACTGCAATCGTCTAACATTCAATCTGCCAGAATTGTTTTCAAAGAGGAACATTCAATTTGATAGTAAATGTTCAATATAGAAATTTTGCAAAAAAGAAATTGTCAAACCCAAACTAATATAAATTGTACCAAAAACCCAATACAATTTCTACCCCTTGAAAAACCCAATACAATATCCACCCCTTCCCTACTCTATTTGGCATTTACATCGATAAGCTAGAAGGTTGTTTAGAGGAAGCAGGGTGTGCTGGAACGATCTATGCTGACGATATTGTTCTTCTTGCAAGGTGCCCATCTAATCTTGATAAGCAACTTAGTCTTCTTAAGGATTTCTGCTCTACCATGGGTATGTCTGTTAACACTGACAAAACAAAAGTTATGATTATCAAATCCAATGACACTTACACTAATTATATGTATGACAATAGTAACTTGGAGGAAGTGTCTTCTTACAAGTACCTAGGAATTTATATTCATCACAAGCTCAACTTGAACTATAGCATTCAGAAAGGCTTAATGGGGGGTGGAAAGCTTATTTTGGTCTTGAAAATAATTGTAAAACGGAAAACCTGTAATGTGGAATAGAAAGAAGTTCCTCTTTGAAACTTTAGTCACTCATGTTGTCTTATATGGATGTGAGGTTTGGGGTTGTAGCATCTCTAGAGAATCCTAGAGAAAGATTGAGCAAATCCATAAGCATTTTATAACTTATAACCTTAAAATTAAAAGTAATACACCCTATCCTATTCTCAATACCATAGGAGACCATAGACTTCCTAAGATAGCTTTAAATTCAAGCCAAAGCCACCTAAGTCTTAAACGAGGTTGGTATAAAGACACCAGGGCCTGGTTAAACCATTGGAAGATCGACGAGAATCTTGCATTGCAAAACATTAATAGCATTAAAAAAATTGGTACTTCTAAGTTCAAAGAAAAAAATGTGGTGTGAGAAAGAGAAAATCAAGATATTATAAGGAGGTCATCAACCCCACCCTAGAAGATCAAAAGTATCTCTCTGTTTTAACTAGCTCAAAGAAGAAAATTAATATAGCCTAGATTAGAACGAACTCTCATGAGCTCCATAGTGAAACAGATAGTTGGACAGTTCCTAAAACACCATGGATGGAAAGGATCTACCATCTCTGTGAGAATATGAACATCGAGGTTGAAAATCACTTCCTCTTAGAGTACCCCGAGTACAACCACATTAGAGCTCAATTTCATAATCTTTGTTGCAATACTGGCCTTCCTAGCCTTTTAAGATGTCAAAATTATAGTGAGCTCGGGAGGCTTCTCTCCAAGGTTTTTGAGCATAGGAATAAAATCTTAAATCAAACTAAATAACTCTTTTCTTTAGGTTCCATAGATAGAAGATTGGTCTCAGTGGACGTTAACCATCATCATTATCATCATCATCAAAAATAATATCTTTATTAATATATTATCTAAAATATATTTAAATGAAATAATTTTTAAAAAAAATCTCTTTTATTAAAATAACTTATTTTTAAAGAAAAATACCATTAATAAAATAATAGTATTTTCATGTATTCTTTTTTGTTTATCTAAGTTGAAAATATAAAATAATATGCAATTTAATTTAAAATTATAAAAAAATATGAATTTATGTTCATTTTTTGTTTATGAAATGATAAAGGAGTTGAATTTCTTAAAATGCAAATTTAGTTTAGAATGCAAAATTATAAGAAAACATCACAGAAAATTATCTCATCAATACTTAAAAAATATTATGTTAAGTTAGATCTATCTATATATATGTATATATTTTACTTATTTTGATAGATACACTAATAAAATACCAGAAAAATAGAATTATGTGTGAAATTGTATTTTTTCATTGTTTAAATATCATTTTTGAATGTATAAATTATTTGATTCCTTAATAATATCTTTTGTAACTATTTATTAAATTAAGCAACTTAAAATTACAATTCCAACAAAAATATGTTAAATATTTTGGGCAAATTCTTCACTAAATTATTTGTAGGAAGTAATAGAATTCCATATCTTCCTTACAATAAGAAGAAAAAAGATATGTATCATTTCTTTAATTTCAATTACATTACTTTTTTATATAATATTTATATAAAATTATGTTATTAGTATGGATATGAATTATTTTACTTAATATTTATTAATATTTATTATTGCTGATAATTTCAATTACCAAATTAAAAGAGACAATAGTGAGTAATATTATTAATATTTTATAATACTTATTATATTAAACATGTTAAAATTTACACGTTTGCTTTATATTGATTATAGAATATGCTTTGTAAAATAATTCAGATTGATGATAGAATTTGTTGTGTAATATAATAAATATAATTATAATTATGGTAATATTTAAATATAATTTAATTATTTTTTTAATGTTTAATTTAATTCTAATATAATTTTAAAATAGATAATAGTATATTTATATTCAAAACTCAATTCCCTTTACGGTAAGAATAGTTTTAAAAACAATGTATTTTAAAATCTATATTTAATATTATAAAAATATTAATTAAAAAATAGTCGTGATAAAAAAACAACTATACAACTATGGTTTTTATAACAACTGGTTTAATTTATGTATTACATTGAGCATAATAAAATGCATTTATGATGTAGTATGAAAAAAACATTGTGGAATTTGTTTGTTAATTGATTAATATTTTTACATTAAATTAAATATATATATAATATTTATAATAAAAATGATGATTTTATAGGTTTATTTTAAGATATGTTTTACAATTTAGTATATGAGAGATGTTGTCATGTAACATTATATTAAAAAATTAAAATTATATGTTTTTTAATTTATTAAAAATAAAGAGAAATATTCAATGCATTGATTAAATTAAATTTTTTAAAGAAAATCATACACATACACAAAAATAAATATTCATAAAAAAATAACAAAAACTAAGTGTAAACACAATTCAATAAAATAATAAGTGCATAAAGTATGTTTAGTGAAGGTATCCTATTTTTTTCTTCAAAAATTCTTAAACTATATCAACTTATAGTAATAAAACAAAATAATATTTTTTTAATGTTCTCTCCATTCACGATATTGGGACAACACACTCACCTACCTATAAAAACATACCAACACACTAGTCCATATTAGAAATTATGAGGGAGCAAAAACGACAGAAATAACACACAATAATAATTTCTATATTCAAATAATGAGAGATACATCAAATATATATAGGTGAACTAATCATAATCTTAGAGAGAGAAGTTGAGAGAATCTCTCAACTTCCTCAACAACCCAATATAAACTAAGTAAGCACAATAATGGAGGCATTATCTCAAACACCCCCCTTTAATGCCTACATTACAAAAATGAAGAACATACTAAATTAATACAAACATTTGTCTGTCCTGGTCTTCATTAACATTTTTACCCACTCTGAGATCTCATAGGAAACGCTCTTTTCTCCACCATTTTCGAGCTACCAATCAACCCATTTAAAATACATTTGTTTCTGACCAGCAATAATGAACTTTGCAAGATTAACAGTATTGACAACTCGGCTCGTCGGGGCTTCCGCGATAGAGCTAACAAGTGATGAACCACCCTATGGACCAATCACCATCTGTCGGATATTTCGCTTTCGGCTATCCATCAGTGGCTAGGCAAATGGTCTGAATACTGAATGTGTTCAAGAGCTAATCTAACAACTTGACCTGCTTCATACTGTAACATGTAACTGATGCTCCTTGGCCCGTAGCACAACAAGATCAGCATATAACAAATTTCACACAATCAAATTAGCCAATTGTTCTCTCGTCCCTGTAGGACGTCAAGAACGACTAATTTAAATAATGCTAATTTGTTCAATAATTGGTTCTCTAATACACAAATCTCATAACAATAAATATAAGCTATAACCCAACACTACAATACATATTCTACAAAAAAAAAATAATGAACTTCAAACACCGTGCCATTCCCCTCCATCAACACGAGCAACCTTCAAAATTCCAGAGAGCACTTTTAATCCTGATTTAATATGCAAAACTGAGAAAATCATGTCGCCCCTTCTTAGTTGGATGAGAGAGGAAAACACTGCAGACACCTGTAACAATTTCTTCCCTAGAGTGTTTAATTTTTTTTTTTCACAGAGACTCGAATTTCACCCGTTGACCATCTCGCTTGCATCTTGCATTTGCAGGAATGATGAAACTAATGCGTGCATTGAACCTAGCAAATGCGGCTCATCTTTGAGTTCATTGCTGAAGAGGCTTATCTTTCCAATAATTGCAGAACGCACACTCGCTGGTCCACTATGTAAATATTCTTTTTCATGATATATCCCTCAAAATTAACGATCTGCGAGTACATCCAACGATGTATAATGGAGCATAATGATAAATATTGACTTTACTCACAAATAAATTATGAGTAATCTCGCCTTAACTTCTGTAATCTCGCCGATCGTAACAGGCTCTGTAATTGGCCGGCCATGAAACGGGCCCAGCCGGAAGTTTAGGCCAAGCCAGCGATGTGGTGAAAAGGAAAGGGCTATGTGCCTCCGTAGTTCTCCTTTCACGGCATGACCATTATTAATCGGTAAAGTTCAATCACATTAGTCGACCATTTAAGTTAACTTACAAGTGCCAGATACAGAGAATTATTGACAGTTGGTTCGAGACAGCAAATATACGTAGATAGAGCACAGGCAAAAGCAGTAGCGCCATAGATAAAGGTCCTCCACGCTCGAATTCTGGAGAGGCGACTACCTTCAAATCCAAAGTCAGTAGGATCGGCACAGTGACAAACTTGTTGAAGGACAGAAAAAAGTCTCGCCTCACCTGATCAGATCATTCATTCCTTATCGGCCGCTGTAATGGTCACCCTCATACCGCACTACATCTGATTAGCGAGAGGATAAACAAAAAATACCTTCACACAACAATTAAAATAACAAACACACAAAAAACTGAACCATCTACTCTCCTACAGCAGCAGTATTGCTCTCACATCTTCCTGGCTATCCCGTGAGGGATTTAAGCCAGTAGTGGCTCTGATGCCATATTAGAAATTATGAGGGAGCAGAAACGACAGAAATAACACACGATAATAATTTCTATATTCAAATAATGAGAGATACATCAAATATATATAGGTGAACTAATCCTAATCTTAGAGAGAGAAGTTGAGAGAATCTCTCAACTTCCTCAACAACCCAATCTAAACTAAGTAAGCACAATAATGGAGGCATTATCTCAAACAGTCCATTCCTCATTTTTCTTTCCTTTGATCTATAAAATGTTACATAAAAAATGAACACTTACAAAACCAAATTGTTGCCTACTTTCATGTGGGTGCGAGGAAGATTCTATTAAAATAAAAAATAGTTAGATTTCAGATATATAAATTAAGTAGATTAATATCATAGTTAAAAAATGTCTCACATGAGTTAAATTTTCTCAAAGTAAAAATAAAGTATTTCTAGTATATAAATCAACATAGACTCATATTAACTTATGAGTTACCAAAAGATCAAAGGGATCAAATGTCTTAATATAAAAATATCTTTTTGCATGCAAAACTTGAGGAATCTTTTGCACCTCAAAAGATTGGATGCTTTTGGTATATCCACATTTAAAATCTATCTGTGTTGATAATTAAAAAATAAAAAAATATAGATATATAAGAGACACACTATTTTGTTGTATGTATTTATTGTTGAAAGTAATGATTCCATGTGTTATTGTGAGTTGTCATTCTAGAAATAGTTGTTTCCCTATATGTATTATTTGTTTGTAAATCACAAATCCACCTTCTTAAAATCTTATCATCTAGAAATAAGTGATCGAATTCTTATATCTGTAACTGCTTTAATTGATAATAAACCATATGTAATTTTGTTGCATGTATAATTTCTCCTTGATCTCTTTAGATTTCCAACATCTCTTTAGATTTATAACATCGTATCAGAACCTATCCTGCCCTGATTCCCTTTGAGGGAAAGTTTGGAAAATGCGAGAGTTGTGAGAATAATTGATTACATTAATGTAATTTAGTGTGTGAGATTTTAATAGGTAATTTTTTTTTGTGATCCTCTAAGTAGATCTGTACATCTGTTCTTTGTTTAAAGCTCATTCAAGCGTCCCCAGATTCTTCCAACTTCTTGAATCAAATTCTCCGACGGTTACCTTGAAATGTCCTCCAGCGTGACTACATCCAATGCACAACTTTTCGAATGCCACAGCCGGATCCAGCTGCTTCATGAATATCATTCCAACGCTGGTTTCGGTGTGTACATTTGATCTCCGTGGCTTATAAAAAAACCTGTCATTTGCAGCATGTGCAACGGCTGCCGGACCGACAAGACGGCTTGCAACAATAGTCACTCTGTGACTTGTGTGGTCAAGGTTTTCAGACTAGGGGAACGTTGGCAATTGTTAATTGTTTGGTGGAGTATGGTCCTTCCTCTTCTCCGCCCTACTGTTGTTCTCTGTGGGTTTGATAGATTTGTACACTAAGATCCATGCTGGTTGAAAGATCATGAATTCCATCAAATTCGGGGACTGTGGAATGCTGTTGGGGTCTATATTAGCCATAAAATACAATGTACATAAAATCCAAATACGTTGCAGGTCAGGTGGCAGTTCGGCCATTGTATCGACAGGGACCGAGAAGCTTACACCCAGACAAAAATGTCTGTCACAAAAGTGAAAATTTTATTATCGAGGGAAAATGATCTGGAGCTATCTCATTGAGTGTAGATTTATGTTTGGTTCCAGCTGCATCTTGACATGGTAAAGCCTCCAAAGTATGTCTCGTATGGGCTTATCGTGGGTCAACGTCTTGATGTGAAAGTTGCTTCATATTTATCTTTAAACATCCGAGTGAGGAATCTTCATAAAGTTATTTCATATGAAACAACTTTCATGGACGTTTGTTGGAATTCTTCAGCTTGTGTTTGTTTGCTTATGGATATCAATGGGTATTGACGTTATTTGATGTGGAGAGAATGCGTTAGTTTGGTTTTAGTGGTGTTCTAATTTTATTGGTAGTAGAATTATTGTAGTGGGTATAGAATTATTGTGTGGCGTGACTTGAAGTAGTAGTATGCTATTATATTTTGTAAAAGTAAAATGATGCAGAATTAAAAATAACATGTTAATTATTGAATAAATTAATGTGATTAGTTGTGTTTAGGGAGTATTAGTCACATGTAGTTGTTAATAAGGTTAAGTTGGTGTGACCAGTCACATGTTGTTGTTAATAAGGTTAATTACTGGTTCTGCATTAATACAAGTTATTTATACAATGTCAAGTTGTGGAATTATTTGTTGAAGACATTTTGTATCCAGAATTCTATTCTAGATAACTCATCTAGAATTCTAGATAACTGATGAACGTTGTGGAGGGTCATGGATTCACAAATGGTGGCGCTTCCATAGGATGGTTCAATATCAACACTGATTGGTTGCACTCTGGGAGGTTGAGAAGCGTCAATTCTACACATCATGTCAACGATGGTATGAAACAGTTATGTCTTAAATGGATCAAGTGCGAAGCTTGAATGTGTAACAAATGAAAGAGCATAAACCCTGAGGTTTTAGAGTGTATATGAGTGCTAGGGATGAAAGTATCAGACAAATAATGACAAAGATTCATTTATGATTGTAATGGGTTTTGTTACATGTAAGCATTAAGGGATGGTGTTGGGAGTAATGCTTCCATGTGTTGTTGTGAGTCCCTAGGTGTGATTCTAGAAGTAGTTATTTCCCTATGTGTATGAGTTTGTAAATTATAAATCCATCTTCTTCAGATCTTATCATATATAAATTGACTGTCTAATTTTTATATATGTAACTTCTGTATGTGATCAATAAACAATGTGTGATTTTGTAATGTGTATATTCTCTCTTTTCTCTCTCCATATTTCTAATCTTTAATATACAAACTATGATGTAAAATAATAAAATAAAATACATTTAAATTCACACATCAATAAAAAAAAAAATATGATAGGATTATTATAAAAGGAAAAAAATAAATTTAAATTTGTGCCTATTGAAATTTTTATATAAAATATCTAAAAATTAAAAAAATTACATATAAATAAAAAGATTATAAATATAATGTTTAAAAAATATATTAATATCTTTTTAAAAACGATTTAAAATTCTGTAAAAAAAAATTCGGTGAGAATCACATGTAAGAATTTTTTTTCCGACAAACCAATCAGTATGATTCATCATCAAAACAAGATAAATTATAAATTATCAAAAAAACTTACATTTAAAAAAAAATCATATTAAATAATTTTAAATTTAAAAAAAAAAATAATAATAATAATTCATAATTTTAAATATCTTTAAATATAATCTCTCGAAATTTTATAAAACCGAAATTAAAATTAACTTGCACCAATTCCAAACTATAATAATAATATATTGTAACATTATAATAAATATTAATACATAAAGTAATCATCACTTCTAAAAGTCTCATAGAAAGAAAATTGCATGCCTTGAACAAAAATTGGATGATAGGTTAATACGGAGAATAACCACCACTTTTAAAAGTCTCAATGGAGAGGAAATGTCATACTGTGAACAAAAGTTGGATTACATGTTAAAAAATAAAATAACAAACAATTTTTAAATAATGAGAGAAAATGAAATGTCATACTTCGAACAAAAATGGAATTCAAATATATTAAAACTTATACGGTGGAAATTATATAGAAATATGTCCATAGTTTAGATTGTTATAATTTTTTATCTGTTAAAAAATGGATACATAAACTATTGATTAAATAGATTGCTAGGTGATAATTTGGAGAGTGTATACACACTCATATATACACTCTCTCTAATGAATCAGATAAACTATTGATTAAATAGATTGCTAGGTGATAATTTGGAGAGTGTATACACACTCATATATACACTCTCTCTAATGAATCAGATGAGCCTTAATTATATAAGGTTTCACACTAACGTGATGGTTTCAACCACTCCCTGAATATTAGGATTTGAGATCTAAGATTAGAATCTCAATTCTATATTCATCATAACAACAATTTAATTATGGCTTTCTCCATTACTTCCAACACTCCCCCTTAATGAAGAAAGGGTACTGAATAATAACATACACCTGCTAGTCTAGTCTCAGCTAGGCTTACAATAAAAACATGAAAAACTTGGTAACAAAGGTTTCCATTTTGGTCTTTATGCTTGTGAGTCCATATTTTTTCATTCTGAGGTGAGTCTTCATCTTCACTTTCCTCGCCGTGAGGTAGTGATGTATTTGCACCTCATTTATTCCCCAGTGATGGAAAGCTTGAATGCTTATCTTCAACCTTCTCAAAGTTATGACAGGCTTAATAGGAGAATATTTTCACTCATTATTTCCGCTGTCATGCATGTGAACTTCCGCAAAGCCATCTTCAACATTTATGGATGCAACTTCTGTGTTGATTTCATAGACACAGTGTTTCAAGCCATGCTTCATGAAACTTTAATTCCTCTTCAATATTCGTTGTTTCTTCCTTGTTGCTGTTAACATCTGCATAAACAGAAATATTCATGAGATCATCACAGTTTAAATTCTCTCCAGCTCTGTCTTCTTCTACCACATCTTCGCAATCACCTTCATGTGGCTTGTCCAATTGATCTTCAACACTTTGTTCCTCTTTACATCCTTCTTGAAGATCAACTTGTGACTCTTCAATATTAGTATCTTGTATAACAGATTGTGCCTCTTGTTTCTCGTGGTTGTTAATAGAACCACATTGTTTTTCTGAACTTTCTTCAGAAAAAATGCTACCCATGCTACCCAAGCTAGCACCTCCAAATGTCCACATGAGAAGATCATCATCATCATCAGAATCAAACATATCTAAAAATATAGACATGTTGTTAAAGTCTAGCTTTTGTCATTTTATTTTGTTTACAGATTTCGACTCCACTCGGTCCTCTAATGAGCTCCAACAACCCTGTTACCATGCAGGTGGGAAACCTCCCTTTGGTGGCTCTTCAACAATAGAACCTTGTAGACTGTGGATTCTATGCCACACAGGTCTTAGTGCCCTTGGCTCCTGCGACGAGCAACAGACGACCTCTCAACAAGATGGAAACATTATTGATATCCAATTCTGATGCATATAATTAGTGATTTCTCATATCACACATATTTCTGAAAGTAGAAAACGCATCAAATAAATTAATACGATTTTTAATAAATACTTTCCAAACAACCCAACTGAAGAATTGGGCCTCCGCATATAATTCTACAAAAATAACCAAATGGCCATCACCCAACTAGCAAGAGAAATTGAGGTGAGGCAATTTTTGTTGAGCCCATTGGAATCTACGAGCACAATGTTTGAGAGACCGTGTGGACCAATCCTTCACTCCCTCAATGCATCCACTAGTTCTTCAATGAGCAACTTCAAATGTAACTTCAAAGAAAGGAACGAATTCTTAATCAACGAGCAACCTCCGGTACTTTTGGCCTCATGGCATTCAAGGCATTCACAGATTCTGCTTTCAGCTTGACAGCCAAGATGGATATTGGTTGGTCCACTTTGTCTCCGGCCTTCATCGCAGATCAACTCTTTCTTCTTCACAGATTTTTTTTTGAGGACGCTGTGATGGTCGTTTACGGCAGCTCGCAGTAGCTATATTTTGGTCATTCGATATGAGGGAGAGCACTCTGGCCGCACTCCCTCGCAAAAGCTACCATCGATCTACCTTCCAAACTGCATAACCTTTTGGAATTATAGTGCTATGTTGTTGGTCAACATCTCCTTCCACGACGTCCTCAATCGGCACAACAAGCAAACTGAGGCACTCAGATCTCCTCTCGCATAGTGCATTCACCTCCAGCAACGAACGCGAATCTGTGTTGAGATCCAATGCAACAACTCTAAATTTATAATATCAATCCATCCATTTCACTTTCGATGACGTTAAAGGTAAAATTATAACTTTGATCATTATACTAGCAATCGGCAGTAAGTCCTTATTGCATTTACAAGAAAGCATAGTGTATTTTGTGATCCGTGTACCAGGTAGGTTGGTTTTTCTTTGACGACACGAGGTTGGGTATCATTGAGATGTAAGGTTGTCTTTGTACTAATAAACCTTGTCACTTGGCACCGATGAATGAAAAATTCACAACGGAATATTCAACTTTCATTCACGCAAAAAAAACCAATCTCCACGTATCCTCACATCCTCAGATCATAGATCATAGATGCAGCACGGATCCACTTGAAGCTTCAATACCATGTTAAAAAATCGATATATAAACTATTGATTAAATAGCTCTCTAATTGAAAACCTCGAGAGTGTATACACACTCATACACACACTCTCCCTAATGATTCAAGTGAGCCTTAATTATATAGCGTTTCACATTAACATGATGGTTTCAACCACTCCCTCGATATTAGGATTTGAGATCTAAGATTAGAATCTCAATCCTATCTTCATCATAACAACAATTTAAGTATGGCTTTCTCCATTAATTCCAACATTATCCTAGTTAATATATATTGTATGGTTGTATTTCATTTTCAAATTATATAATAAATATAATTAATTATAAATTTGGTCAAGTATTTAGATAATTTTTTGTTTTGCATATGTAATAGTGATATTGTTAGCCATATATAAATGAGTTTTAAAAAACATATCATACTCATTATATATATATATATATATATATATATATATATATAATATTTTTAAAGTTAGTTATTTTTCTAAATTTATTTATGCAATGATTTTTCAGGTAATTACATTACATTTATTACTCTTTATTAATGGCTTACCACTTGAGAAATTAGACAAACTATAGAAGAGTATGGATTTTTTAATAATATAATTAAATTGAAAATGACAATCTATGTATATATAATTAGCAATGTATTTGTTGCACCATGGTTGGGATAGGCAACAAGAAATTTCAAGCAGAAAAGTGATAGTGCTACGCCACAATGTCTAAGAGAATAGACTATGGAAAGTAAAAATAACAATGATATAGTATGTAAACATTCCTGGAAAAACATCATAGAAATCCAAAATATAAATAACTTGATTGGAGTGGAACGTGGGCTTGAAGATGATAAGGAAGTGTCAAGATTGATGAGTTGTTCCTTGACCTTGCATGGTGAGAGAATTGGAGAACTGTGTGGTGACCCCATCTCCAACCTTGCCAATCTTTCTTAAATGTCTAGCATGAATTTCTTCAACTCATCCAACCCGTGCATTAGATTAATGCTATACTACCACCGATATACCAAATCTTTATCGACGAGCAACTTGACATTCTAATAGAGGTCGACTGTATGGAGCTACCACTTTTTCCTTCCTCATGAATTTCCTATATTTTTTTCCCATGGAGTGAGCCTTGTCATGACATCCAAATCCATAAATGTTTTCCTTTCATCACAAATTTCCTCCTCCACTAACCTAATTTTGTTCTTCATGCCAGCACTGGTGTGCTTATGAAACTAAGATGTTGATGTCTCAACCCAAAATTTACCAAGTTGTGTTAAGAAAGGAGGTTCAAAAAATAAAGAAAGCCATAAAGGAAAGAAAATAAGAATTCATTAAAAATAGAAAAGTTATTATTAGGTATAGATATCAAAATGACAATAATAAATAGGAGTTTGGAACATTTTGAATCCTTTTGTGGAATTATTATGGATTTCCATGGTATAAAGGTCCTATGTTAAACTGAATCCTAAGTGAAATTGATATTAATTTTTTGGTCAAACATTGGGAACATGATGAGTCCAAAATCCCTCACATTGATGGAGCATTTTGTAGTGAGTATGGAATGATAAATCCTTTCACAAAAGGGATTCGAGGAATAACCTACTATATAGAAAGTATTTTTCTCCTCACACTGAACTTCGTAAGATAAACCTTCTTAATCAATACATTTCAATTGAAATATGTCACATTAACACTAACAAGATTTAGATAAGAATTTTTTTTTTAACACCTAGAAACTCCACCATTGATAATAATAGAAATGTAGATAAAAATTTCCCTTATAATACCCTAGAACAAAATATTCATAGTGCGAGGAATGAAAGTAATATCATTTTATTCAGAGGCTTTCTGATGCAGACTTATGAAGGAAAAAAATAAAATAAAAAGCATAAACATACACAAAAAGATGCAGTAGAAATAAATCTTCATTTCATTAATACCAAAGAGTTGAAAGATTCTTACATACAGAATGAAAATAAAGTATTTTAAGCGACGTTAAATTATCTATGAGAAGAGACGTGGTGGCTACATGCCTTTGAAATGTGTTACAATGAGGTTCAAATGCCTATTTATTATTTAGACACAATGTAAAACCGTAAAATAAAATAAAAAACCCTATCCTTAGGAGATGAAGTGCAAAAAATGTGAGCCCTGTTGGGGTAAATTGGGACATCAATTTCTTAGGGTCGTAACTTTGGTGTGAAATCTTTGTTTTACGTGCACTACACCTCATTAGAAATATGTATGCAAGGACTGCAACGCTCAATTGTAATTGTAAATAAAAGAATCATGTTTTCTCATTTTCCAAAAGAACATGGTTTAGAGCCTCAAAATGGCTTCGAAAGTCCTTGGCCTGAAAAACTGCAAAAATAGTAATTGTGTTCCAATGAAGGAAACATAAAAACTCAAAGAATAAATGGTGGGTGTCCAAGTGGAATAGGTGGGTGGTAACCAACTTTAATACTAAAACTACCACTAACCAAGTTATTCTTGTAAGTAATGATTCAAATTATAACCCTATTTAGCTACACGTGGACCTCGATTTAGTTAGTGGATACAAAATAAACACTAACAACCTCACCTATAATTTATTTGGTACCAAGTTAGTCAACCTATATAGTTATCCCAAACCTATACTTTGTAATGGCATAATCAAGTGGCCAAAATCCAATGAGATGACTTGTATTTAAGGGCTTGTAACTACAATTATAAATTAGGTGATATCCAAAATCCTTGTTTCCAAAAAAATTATAAAATATCACCTCATAAACAACCATGAGCCTGAATATAACCACAATTCTCTAACTTTAAATATAAAATTTTCCATGGGAAAAAGTCACATGCAGGATATTTTTGAGCTTCAAAGACACATACTTCTCAACAAAAGAATAATAGGTCATTGCTTAAAGATTTACAACTCTTAACTTGTAAAGATAACATTAAAAATATCTATCATAGTTTTACTACAACTCTCTCTACTTATGATAGAAATTTCTTTTGAGGTATCATATAAAAATAATAATAGTACTACCTTAGTTATCTAATAATGCTTTCATGACTTTCTTGTTGTTTGTGAGTTGTAATTGTGTGAGTTCCTAAGTTAATAGGTGTAGTAGATATTTGGTAATATAGATCCACCATTCTCGGATCTAGAAGTACCATGTATTCCTAGATATGTAATGTGTGTGAGATCAATAAAAATATAGTGTGATTTGTGTTGTTTGTGCAATCTCTCTCACTCCCTTAAAAATTTTAACAAGAAAAGTATTTGAAAGATTCCCATTGTGTTGGTATAATGATCACTAGTATAGTTGTAACTCTTCCCCTTTATGGTGAAAACATTTCTCTTTAGAAGATGAGACATTATGATCTTGGCAAGCAGCTAAAAATCCTTCAAGATTTCTACTATTGATTCTAGGACCGCAAATATTTTCAAATATGACAAAAATTACTTGAGGAATTCCTTTCATAAAATTATTTTTTAATCGAAATCCATCACAAGCTCAATTAGAATTATAGCATTTAGAAAATGGAGGATGGAAAGAATTTCTATCATTAAGTACCTTATGTATAAAAAAAATATAGATGATATGGAAGCCAAGAGATTTCCTAAAATGTCAATTTTTGGCTATAAGATAATATTAAAAATATTATTACCTCTTGTGGAGTGATAAAAAGTTGGAGGGAAAAATGAAAATAAGATATTATAAGGACATTATCAATTCCAATATAGAAAGTAAAAAATATCTATCTTTCTTTACAAATCTTAGGACGAAAATGAACATTGCTAAATTAAGAGAAAATTCTCATGAGCTTCATAGTGAAACTCAGAATTAGTCAATTCAGAGTTGCTAAAAGAAAAGAAAATTCTCATAAGCTTCATAATAAAACTCAATTTTAATCAATTCCCAAATCACTATATTACAAATCACTATGTTATAAACAAGTCCACAGTTGAACTTACACTACACTGTACTCACATTCACTCTACTTTCAAAAAGTTCACTGTAATTTTCAAAAAGTTAATAACATTACTTGACCTTTTACAAATTAATCATAATCTTAGAACTCTCATAGTAATGCTATCTCTTATATTCTCATAATCTTAGAACTCTCATAGTAATGCTATCTCTTATATTCTCAAGATTTTATATGTAAATTTAATCATCATCATTAAAAAAAAAAACCATCATTTATCTAAAATATTTCGAAATTTAACATTAATATAAAAATAAACCAAAAAAATAAAAAAGATTTGAAATAATTAAAAAAATAACATTACAAAATCTATTTTATTGTTACTGTTTTTGATAAATCTAAACTTAAGATCCCCAACCCCCAAAAAAAAAAAAAAACAAACATTCAACTATGTAGAATACTTATCAAAAAGACTTGAATACATCAAAGGCAAAAAGTTATGAGAAAACCGCAGAAATATAATAGGTCGAGGGAGCAGAATATGACATTGTATTCACTGAAACAAATTAAAATGTTATAAGTAAATGTTATGAGTAAGAGGCAATCTTCTAATGCGGTGAATTGGTAATCTATGATGATATCTCTGATAATAATGCTTCTAACTCTCGATTTCGCTGCTCCAGTAGTCGTATACGTTCTTTCAGCTGAATCACGGTGTATTTCGTTTGAAGAAGCACTATAGATCTGCCCGCCTTCTATATCACACAACAGTTAGCAATTACTGAACAACTAGAACCAGTTATAACCAGTCACAGCGCCATGATTTCAAGGAAGGAAAGATGAAAATAGTTGGAAGAGATGATTACCTTGGATTTCACTAGCACAATCGCCCGTAGAGAAAAGAATATATCGCTCATCTGTCCTCGCCTCTTGCGCTCAGATACAACGTGGTGGATTGCGAGCTTGTTGTAAGTATTGTGAAGGGTTAAGCTCCCATCGCTAGGGTTATTCTTATAAAGCAACGGTCCAATTTTCTGGTTGTTGATGTCATTCAGAAAACAGATACATCGTTTCTGCAAGGATGGATATATTGCAGGCTGTCAGGAAATTGGTAGATTAGAGTTTCTAGCCTTCCACTCCACAAACGCGCTGTTTCTTTTCTGATCGAACTGTAAACCCTGGCAATTAGGGTTGATCCCTTCAGTCGAAACTGTAATAATGGAATATTCCTGAGAAATATCAAAGGCCATTTGATCGTGTATATGGAGATCTGAGGAAGCGAAATCATTACATGACTAAGAAGAAAAACAACAGCTGGAATAATCAGTAGCAGCTGATTCAAACGACTCTGCTTGCCAGTTGATCATGGGGTCGATGAAATCAAGTTCACAAACTTCATAATCATCAACTGTGGTGAAATATATGGTCTTCATAGATGTTTCGTAGGTGTTGTAGAATAACAACATCCTCCAACAAGCCAAACCAATCCCTAAACTTTAGTATCCATCATAAATGAGGCATTATCTTAAACACCCCCCTTAATGCCTACATTATAGAAAACTTACAATACTGAGATCGCAATTACAAAATTTGTATTTTTTTTTTTCTGGCTGGTCTTCATCAGCAACTCTACCCACTTTGCGGTCTTCTGGATTCCGCTCTTTCTTTATTCACAGCTTCGAGCTTACCTTTCAACCCATTTAAAGTACACCTGCTTCTGACCATCAGTGCTAAATTTGTAAGATTAAAGATTCTTGACACCCCCAAAGAAGAGTCTCAACACTGAACTACCCTATGGAAATATTTCCATCTGTGAAATAACCCCGAAGAATAAATTTCAACTGTCTATAGGAAAATATTCTAGGTACAGAATATGACTAGTGATCAATTCTACAAAGTGACCTTTACACACAAGGATCTCATTGTATAACCTATAACCGATTCTCTTGAAGCCCGAAGCACAACAAGATCCATCATCATATAACAAATTCACACAATCAAATTAGCCAAGTGTTCTCTCGGCACCGAAGAACGTCGAGGATGAATAATTTAAATTGTGTAAATCTATTCAATAATTGGTTCTTTATTGTGAAATTTTACAAACCAACAAAACATTACTCTCACCAATACAACGTAAAGAAAACCAATAGCATGACTAGAATACATAATATTGCTCGAACCAATGCAAAATTAATAATGCGTTCTCTTCTGCACCGGATGACACAACTAAACTGCTTTTTCCATGGCAATGTGGTTCATCATTATGCTAGAAATTAACGCCAAAAATATGTCCAAATGCAATCTTGAAACTTTATGGCCTTTTGATATATCCATGGAATTTTTCCATGGCATACAATGATTTCATGAATCTAGATGGCACGGAACTATTGTTGCAGATAATGCCAAAAATTTACGCTGCCAATACAAAGTAGAGAGCGCACAGAAGGAAAGATACTATTATTTGAGAATGAGCAGCAGACAAGATTGACACCGGTGTAGCTGATACTGACAATTGCCCCTTTATACCGGCTTTGTCATCCCCACATCTACTATGGCTTCTGCCCTGTAAAACACTGGCATCTTCGGTCATGGTTTCGATGACGGCTGCTGACTTTGGCTCAACACTGGAGGCCAAGGCATAGTGAAACTCTGCTCCTGCACCCGACGGAATGAAGTAAGCGCTGTTGAGCATTAGGTCTCCTGTTGATCTCCAGTTCCACTGCGTCCATTATGGCAACGTGATCTTAGAAAATGCGTCTTCAGCTTTTGTCTCGACCCCAACTGTCGACTATATTTCGAATATGGACCAGAAGACAATCTCTATTCAGGATCATGCCTTACTCTTTGACAACGTATGGATTCCTCTTCTGCTTCAAGCTTGTTAATCGGTAATTGGATTTCTGGACTCGGAATTTTGTACACAGCAAGCTGAAGAAGTTGTATCTCTCTCTATCCTCTCGATTAAGGACTGGGACTGCGTTTTATATAGGCTCTGTTGATTGTGAGCATCATTTTTTTTTCCTGTCTGACTTGATTCAAAACTGATAAATTGTTAAACTTTAATACGGATGAAGTGCTCTATCCCATGAGAAAGTAGATTCGAAGCCAATATCCAGTAAATTCAACACAGAAATAAAAATCTTCACAAAACAAACATTCCAACCAATACTTTAATTACAGAAAATCAGCAACACAACTCTCACATCTTCCTGGGTACTCCCGTGAGGGATTAAGCCCAGCCAAGCTCTAATACCAAGTTAGAAATTACGAGAGCAGAGATACACACAAAATAATAAATTGTATTATTGCCTATTAATCAATAGAGATTACATACGTATATATAGTTGAACTCAGATCCAACTAATTCTAATCTTAGAGAGAGAGGTTGGGAGAATCTCTCAACATCCTCCAACAAACCAAACCAATCCCTAAACTTTAGTATGCATCATAAATGAAGAATTATCTCAAAAAATTTGAAGAAGACGTTAGAGAGCTCATGCTATCTGCAAGTCCAGGCAGCTGTAAAAAAGAAAAGCTGGATTTCTCTATCCTATTGTTATTATTATCCTGAATCATCTCTATTCTATCTGTAAATAAAGTTAGATCATGTCTATTTTTATCACACCGTGATCGGCAGGCCATAGAGAAATTAATGATATTTTAGATGCAAAACATTGAAATTAGCTGAAGGAATTTAGATGGCGTGAAAGATAGGCCTTACAGGAATTTAGATGGAATTTAGATGGCGTGAAAGATGGAACTTACAGGTAAGCTGAAGGAATTTTAGATGGCGTGAAAGATGCTGAAAATTACTTTCAGCTCTGCAAAGTACGTGAGCCGCCTTCAATTTCTATCTGCAGGACATTGTACGCGAGCCGCTTGCTAAAACAGTGAGCAGTCAACTTCAGCACTGCTTTTTTTGAAACGGAGAAATTTAATCAGCAAACCCGGACCTGAAATTTCATTGAGGCAGATTTAATAGAAATTCCGCATCACACTCAGCTGTCTGTACCACTTCCCAAAATCGGACCCGGAATAATTCATAAGGCGGAATTAATAAAAATTTCGCATCACATTTTTGGTGACATCAGCAGAATTTTTTGTGACCCGAAATCGTTATGCAGATTGGTTAAATCCATCTTCAAGTTCGGCGGATAATTTTTAAAAAGGGGTTTGATTGCAAAGTCTTAATGATTTTTTGGTTGATCATTGAACGCTGTGTTAAAAATATTAATTAACATATGTCTCAACATATGTTACATTACATACATGTGAGTTTTAAAATGGTGGAGCCCAAAGGATTTTTAAACTAGTTTATGTTTTTTATTTAACATCACACCATATATATACATCATATGGTATAAGCGGAATTTTGTTTTGAGTTTTTAAAATAAGTTTTATTTTAATTTAGTTTTTTTATATATATTGTAAAAAGTGTTGAGGCATATAAAGAGTTAAAAAAAGGTCCGTGAGAATATGTATTGTAAGTTTTTGTTTTTACACATAGCAGTGTAACAGATTTTTGAATTTCACAGGAGTGCATTGATTTTTTTTTAGAGACAAAGTATTTTCTCAATACACAACAGTGTGTTGTAAATGCACAGATAGAGTGAAATTTTAGAGTGTGAGTTTTGTGTTGAACTGTGTTTTGAAGCAGTCAAAGTTTCTGTGTATTCCCTCAGTCAGAGGAGATTTTGTAACCAAGTTTTTGAAGTTTAATGAAATAGTTTTTAGAGTGAAAACTCTGTTTCCAATGAAGAAATTTTTAATATTTTCTCTGTGTTGAAGAGGGGGAATTTTATTCTCCATTGTTGTTCTGGAATTTTAAATATTCCAACATGGTATCAAAGCTACTCCAGGCGCTTTGAAGATCAAAGAAGCTGAAGGAAAGGAGTTCTTTGTTGCAGCAGCTTCTCCAGTAGTGTCAAGACTCAGTCAAGAAGAATCCAAAGGTATTTCTCTATACAGATTTTGTGTTACTGTTGCAGAACAGTCAGTTATTTGAATACACAGTCAAGTGTTTTTGAATCATCGTTAAGAGTGTAGAATGGCTGGAGCCAGCACTGGTATGGGTATGGGAAATATCCATCTCCCAATGTTTAATGGGAAAAATTATGACTACTGGTCAATAACTATGAGAGAATTATTTGTCTCCCAAGACTTATGGGAATTTGTTGAGGATGGCTTTGAAGAGCCAGCAGATGAAGAAGAGTTTGAAGATTTAACTCAGGCAGAGAAAGAGTTGCTGAAGAGAAATAGGAAGAAAGACTCCAAATCTCTCTTCTTATTGTATCAAGCAGTGCATGAGAGTGTGTTTCCAAGGATAGCGGCAGCCAAGAGATCCAGAGAAGCATGGGAAACTCTCAAGACAGCCTATCAAGGCATGGAAAAAGTGAAGACAACAAAACTTCAGTTGCTGAGGAGAGACTTTGAGACTCTTTGTATGAAAGAGTCAGATACTATTGACTCATTCTTCACTCATGTGATTGGAATGGTCACACAAATAAGATCTCATGGAGAGACTCTTCAAGACAAGAGGATTGTGGAAAAACTCTTGAGGAGTTTACCCTCAAGATTCGATGTGATTGTCACCACCATAGAGGAGACTAAGGATCTCACAAAGTTCACAGTGGATGAGCTACATGCATCACTGATGACTCATGAGCAGAGATTGGGTAGGAGTGAAAAATCATCTCTGGAACATGCCTTTAAGACCCAGATGTCTTTCGGAAGAGGAAGAGGGCAAGGCAGAGGAAAAAAAAGAGAAAGAGGCAGAAGCCAAAACAAAGGTGGAAGGAACAGTCCAGCAAATGCTCAAGGAAGAGGCTGCAATCCAAATCAGCATCAAGGCTAAGGCATCAGCCAGCAGAGTGGTCAGCAGAATGCTCAAGGACAGAGGTATGATAATTCCAATGTCTAATGTCACTATTGTAAAAAATATGGTCATTATGCTAATGAATGTAGAAAGAAGCATCATGATATGGGAAATAGAACTAGTGCAAATTTCACTAGAGAAAATATCAGCCAAGATAATTTGTTTTTGGCTTGTAATATGGCTGAAGAAAAGAATGAGGATTTATGGTTTCTAGACTCTGGTTGCAGTAATCATATGACAGGAAACTTAGCAATGTTTTCTATGCTAGATGAGAGTGTGAAGTCACAAGTCACACTAGGGACTGATAGTAAAGTGTTTGTTATGGGAAAAGGAAATGTAAATGTTCTAACAAGAAAAGGTGCAAAGAAATCCATAGCAGATGTCTATTATGTTCCAGGAATGAAGTGTAACCTCTTAAGTATTGGACAACTTGTTCAAAAGGGGTACAATGTGTTTTTTGAGGATGATGTTTGTACCATCATGGACAAACCACCCAGCAAACAATGTATTGCTGAAGTAAAAATGACAAGGAACGGGATGTTCCCTCTTAGAATGAGAACAGATTTGAAGAATGAAGAAAAGATAGCAGCAGTGGCAAAAGAGGCTATCCAAAGTGAACCAAAAGATGAAAATTGGTTGTGGCACTTGAGATTTGGACATCTCAACTTTGGAGGTCTTAATTTGTTGAACAGAAAAGGAATGGTAAGAGGTTTACCATTGATAGAGAAGCCGGACAGCCTTTGTGAAGGTTGTATTCTTGGGAAACAACACAGAGAAAGTTTTCCTTCCGGGAAAAGCATAAGGGCAAAGGCACCCTTAGAGATTGTCCACTTAGATTTGTGTGGACCGATGCAAACTCCATCGCTTGCTAGCAGCCACTACATGTTAACATTCATAGATGATTTTACAAGAAAAACTTGGGTTTACTTTTTGAAAAATAAAAGTGAAGTGTTTGAAAATTTTTGCAATTTCAAAGCACTTGTGGAAAACCAGAGTGGGCTGCACATCAAAGTTCTAAGGACTGATAGAGGAGGTGAGTATATCTCTAAAGATTTTCTACGTTTTTGTAGAGAAAATGGTATTCAAAAGCAATTTACAACTAGATATACTCCGCAGCAAAATGGAGTAGCCGAAAGGAAGAATAGAACCATAATGGACATGGTGAGGAGTATGTTAAAGGCAAAGCATTTGCCTAATGATTATTGGGCTGAAGCTATACATTGTGCAGCATACATTTTGAATAGGTTCCCTACAAAAGCAGTGATGAACAAAGTGCCGAGAGAGGCATGGAGTGGCACAAAACAAGGTGTCACACACATGAAGGTTTTTGGATGTGTGGCTTATGCACACATACCGGATCAGCTAAGGAAGAAGTTGGAGAGCAAGGGGGAGAAATGTATTTTCATTGGATACAGTGAGCAATCCAAGGCCTACGGGTTATACAACCCATCCACCAAGAAGTTTATTGTGAGCAGAGATGTTCAATTCATTGAAGAGGAAGCTTGGGATGGAAGCATAGAGAAAACAATGAATGTTAAACACTGTTTATCTCATGGTGAAGATGATGATGAATTGGTTGAAATACATCCCCAAACAGCAACACCAACAAAAGAGCAGCAAGAGACACACTTGAGAAGAAATGAGAGTTCTTCTCTAAGCACACCACAAGGAGGAAATTCAAGTGCTTCTTCAAGCATTTGTACACCAAGTGAAAGAGGTAAGAAGTTCATAAATTTGAATGACATTTATGCACAAGAGGCAACAAATGAAGGTATCAATTCTTTGTTTGCTTTATATTGTCATGTTGATGACCCTGTTCATTTCGAAGAAGCTATTAAGGATAAGAAATGGATAGAAGCTATGGATGAGGAGATTAATGCCATAGAAAGAAACAAGACATGGGATTTGGTTGAACTCCCAAAATGTAAAGATGTCATTGGAGTTAAATGGGTCTACAAGACCAAGAGTAATGCTGAAGGCAAAATAGAGAGACACAAGGCAAGACTTGTCGTCAAAGGGTATAAGAAAAAGCATGGGATAGATTATGAGGAAACTTTCGCACCGGTTTCTAGAATGGAAACCGTGAGAGCAGTGATGTCCATAGCAACACAAAAAAAGTGGAAAGTTTACCAAATGGACGTGAAGTCAGCATTCCTAAATGGAGTGTTAATGGAAGAGGTTTACATTGAACAACCTCTCGGCTATGAAAAGAAAGGCCAAGAGCACAAAGTGTGCAAGTTGAAGAAAGCTCTTTATGGGCTGAAGCAAGCACCAAGAGCATGGTACATTAGGATAGATTCCTATCTACTGGAAAATGGATTTGAAAAGTGTGAGGGAGAACCCACCCTCTACATCAAAGAAAAAGATGGAAAAATGTTGATTGTAGTTTTATATGTTGATGATGTTATTTTCACAGGTAATGATGATTATCTTATTGAAAATTTTAAAACAGTCATGAAAGAAGAATTTGAAATGACTGACATGGATTTGTTGAAATACTTCTTAGGAATAGAAGTAGAACAAGATGAAAATGAGATTTTTATCTCACAGGAAAAATATGTTAATGAAGTGCTGGAAAGATTTAATATGCAGGAGAGCAAAGCAGCGATCACTCCCACAGTGATGGGATTAAAACTCAGCAGAGAGGACAGCAGCAAGGATTTTGATCCTAGCTTGTATAAGAGCATAGTTGGTAGCCTCATGTATTTGACTGCAACTAGACCGGACATATTGCATGTTGTTAGCTTAATTTCCAGATTTATGGAGAAGCCAAAGGATGCACATTGGCAGGCAGCGAAGAGAATTCTGAGGTATGTTAAAGGTACAAAAAGGTTTGGTATTTTATATACTGCTTCAGAAAATTCAGATTTAGTTGGATACACTGACAGTGATTGGGCTGGAAGTGTAGATGATCGGAAAAGCACTTCCGGTTATGTTTTTCACATGGGTTCAGGAGCAATTTCATGGGCTTCTAAAAAACAACCCATTGTAGCATTGTCTACAGCAGAGGCAGAATATGTGGCAGCCACAGCAGCAGCTTGTCAAGCAATTTGGATGAGGAGGATGTTAAGAAGTTTGTGCCAAGAGCAGGTAAAAGGAGCAGTGATTTATTGTGACAATAGCTCAGCTATTGCATTATCCAAGAATTCTGTGTTTCACAAGAGAATGAAACACATTACACAAAGTTTCATTACATCAGAGAATTGGTAAACAATGGTGAAATTGTTTTCGAACACTGCAGAACTCAGGAGCAGTTTGCAGACATTCTGACCAAGCCATTGCGGTAGAAGAGTTTTGAGTTTTTGAGGAAATGTCTGGGTATGACTGATAACCCAGTAGCTGAAAGTAAGGGGGAGTGTTGAAAATTACTTTCAGCTCTGCAAAGTACGTGAGCCGCCTTTCATTTCTATCTTCATGACATTGTACGCGAGCCGCTTGCTAAAACAGTGAGCAGTCAACTTCAGCACTGTTTTTTTTGAAACGGAGAAATTTAATCAGCAAACCCGAACCTGAAATTTCATTGAGGCAGATTTAATAGAAATTCCGCATCACACTCAGCCTTCCGTACCACTGCCCAAAATCGGACCCGGAATAATTCATAAGGCGGAATTAATAAAAATTTCGCATCACATTTTTGGTGACGTCAGCAGAATTTTTTGTGACCCGAAATCATTATGCAGATTGGTTAAATCCATCTTCAAGTCCGGCGGATAATTTTTCCAAAGGGGTTCAATTGCAAAGTCTTAATGATTTTTTGGTTGATCATTGAACGTTGTGTTAAAAAGATTAATTAACATATGTCTCAACATACGTTACATTACATACGCGTGAGTTTTAAAATGGTGGAGCCCAGAGGATTTTTAAACTAGTTTATGTTTTTTATTTAACATCACACCATATATATACATCATATGGTATAGGCGGAATTTTGTTTTGAGTTTTTAAAATAAGTTTTATTTTAATTTAGTTTTTTTTTATATATATTGTAAAAAGTGTTGAGGCATATAAAGAGTTAAAAAAAGGTCCGTGAGAATATGTATTGTAAGTTTTTGTTTTTACACATAGCAGTGTAACAAATTTTTGAATTGCACAGCAGTGCATTGATTTTTTTTTAGAGACAAAGTATTTTCTCAATACACAACAGTATGTTGTAAATGCACAGATAGAGTGAAATTTTAGAGTGTGAGTTTTGTGTTGAAGTGTGTTTTGAAGCAGTCAAAGTTTCTGTGTATTCCCTCAATTAGAGGAGATTTTGTAACCAAGTTTTTAAAGTTTAATGAAATAGTTTTTAGAGTGAAAACTCTGTTTCCAGTGAAGAAATTTTTAATATTTTCTCTGTGTTGAAGAGGGGGAATTTTATTCTTCATTGTTGTTCTAGAATTTTAAATATTCCAACAAAAGATGCCCACTGATGATCAACTTTTCGCTATAATAATGGAATTTCCCCAACCTAAACAATGTGCCACTGTACCGGTTTTTGAATGGAAAACATGAAAATTGAAAAATATAATAGTCTGTCTGCATATCTGAACAACCATGGGCCAATACTCATATCAAAAAAATAAATGGGGACTGTTCATAGTCATAAAAATTTGCTAAAAAGGTTCCCAACGTGCTTCAATTCTCCGAAGACATGGACAATCAGAGTAGATGTCAACGTGCTTCAATTCTGAATGACTGGTACCATCAAACATGGATGCCAAACGTGCCTGAATACTAAAGTCGCCGGCCGCGGCCAATCACACAGAACAAAACCTAACTAATTCTTGCGTATGGAAGATATCGCAAAAAATTTTAAACTAATGGACGGATTTAGATTCAACCGACATGCGGGACATCGAGCTTGACAATCCATATCACGCCAGTCAACTCCCAAGTTCTCTAGTTTCTGGACCAGCCGTTCCGCTGTGAAATAATTAAAAAGGAAAAATGATCAGAATAGCTTTGCAAATAGGTATTAATGGTTGTTATCCGTGAATGTAGGTTTATTTATCTGTATCATTTGGATTTATGGATTTATGTTGTGGTGGTATTTACGCTGAGAGACTTTCACTTTTTCTAGATTTATCGTAGGGTCATTAGCATGTTTGCCTAAATAAGAGGAAGACTAGATATTAGCAAAGCAAAAACAGTTTTAGAACATACTCTAAAGGTTTTTTATACTGTAGGGAAAATTTTCACAATTCATTTGTCTAACTAGCTAAAGGTTTTTTATACTGTAGGGAAAATTTTCACAATTCATTTGTCTAACTAGAAGTGGGGGCAACCATCATTCGCTCACTCATCATTGTTATTCAAGGCAAATCATGCCACCTCAAATTACTCGGCTAGGTTTTTTTTTTTTTTTGTGAATTTGGTAGAGCCTTCTATTTTCTATTTATATTGACAAAGCAGGTTACAGGAATATAAAAACGGTTGATGGCCTCAACCTGCCCGGAGGAAACCAGGTCTGTTGGCCATCTCAGTGCATTGAAAGCAAACCAAAATTAAAAGATGCCTCTTAATCTTGGAGGGTTAACTATTTCTTTACATCTTAGGAAGATTTGTATAGATGAATTAGTCACCATAACAAAGATATTAAATCTGCTTGAATTATACAACTCAAACTTATAATATATATATATATATATATATATATATATATATATATATATATATATATACCAAATTTCATTTCAATTAAAATTAACCAAAAAAATTATCCAAAAAAAATACTAACACTTGTAACTATTAAAATGTATTTTTAACTATATAACACAACTAACTTGAAATTTAAAAAAAATATAAACATAAAAAAAAAATTAAACTATACTATAATTATTAAAAATATATTTTTAATCAATAAATAAATAAAATAGATTCCTATTACACAACTCAAACTTATAATATATTTCAATTCCAAAACCAAAACTTATAATATGATAAATTCAATTCCAATCTTGAAAAAACCATACTTAAAACGAATTAAAATACAGCGGTCTTTAGATTGGTGTTGCTATTAACACGTTTGCTCGTAAACACATGAAAGTCCCCTCTAGAATCCATATGTACGTTTGGTCATAAACACAGGAGTCGAGGTACATGGAATAAATGTTTGCTTAATATGTTCTCTTGTTTCGGAAATTTGGGAGGGAAAAATTTTTCAACTTTGTTGTAAAAGAGAACCAACTGGCCATGAGCTAAGTCCAGGTTCGTGCATCCCGAGAATACTTGAAAAGAAAAAGAAAAAGTGGTTGGTCATTATAAAAAATAAAGATGTGATTTCGTTATTATAGGTACATGTGTCTTAACTACATATATATTTAAATACATATATATTGAAAAGTCAAACAGCCTCACTTCTTTTAAAACATTTTCAATTAATATTGCTTTTAGTTGATCACTACTCTTAGAGGATTACTTTTTATGAACACGATTAGTTGATTGATGTGTGTCTATTTTATTTCTTAATCGTTTTCTTCAATTAAATTGGAAATCCTAAAAAGTTTAAGCAACCCAACACCCAAGTGGAGGAGATGGCCACAACTGTAATATCCAAGAAAGTGATGAAGATTCGAGAAATCTTATTCTCAATGGTAAAAAACACCAAAAAAACCCTCTTTCATTTTAAAAGATATTTAGTGGAAATTATTTTTGAGTTCATTTTTAGTGGTTGGGTATATGTTACACAAATGTGGTGTACATTTTTAAAAAATATAACTATTTTTTAGAAAGATTTTTATGTGTTATAGAATTTGTAGGTTGCATTTACTTTTAATAAATTTAAAAAATTAGATATTTGTGTCATGTGGTTCCGCACCTACCATTTTTTTATAGATTTGAGATTATTCCAATTCTAATAAGTTTCTCCATAATAAGTTTCCTATTATTATTTATAACATGCATTTATTTATAAACTAATTTTATTTAGCAAAATAGTTTATTACTTTTAAAAAATTTAAAAATTAAATTCATTACTTCTAATAAATATAAAAAGTCAGATTCATGCGAGGGGGCTCCCGAGCTACCAATTTCCAAGAGATTTGAGATTACTCCAATTCTAATAAGTTTCTTCATGATAAGTTCCTCATTATTGTTTATAATATTCATTTATATATATAAAAAAATTATTTAGCAATATGGTCCATTTTACAATACCATGTGTAATTCTTTTTTTTCCTACCTTAATGTTGACCATAACTTTTTATACATTGTTAATGACGTAAATATGAGCTTTCTTTTTAGTTAATTTATGAATCTTTTGAGAATAATCTAGAATAATGTGGAAAAAGGAGTGGTTATGGTTTGTTGAACGAGATTTTTATAATTAGAGTTTAGTTCCACGAGTTCAGGATTGTTGCCCCAAACTTAGGAAGATTAGGTGAATGCCTATACTATAAATATGTAATGTTGTCGTTGAGCTAATAACAAGTTGTGTGAGCTCTGTCTCACGTTGTGTGCGTTGCATTTGCTTTATTTATTTTGGTATCGGAGGAGTATGTTAAGATACCTGTTTTAAATTTGCAAGTTTGTATATATGTATTGTTGTTTGAAGTGCACACGTGCAAGAGGGAGATCATGCTAGTGATAGATCGCAAATGGAAGAATTTGATCATAATTTTTTTGAATGAAGAGTGTCAACCCTGCTACAGCCTTGACCAAAACCGCAGTTGAAATTGAATGGCTGTGACAAGTGTAGATGCCACGGTCCACCTGGAATTTATAACGGAACTGGAAGAAGAAGTCAGTCCCTTGACCGCTCGAGGTTAAACGCAGAGCAGGTGTTTGCAAGTGTCACGTTTGTGGGTCTCAAATTTGTGAACTACGTCGCTGGTAAGCTCCTAGCGGAGGCGAGATAGATCTTGAATGCAGTTGCAGTCATACACATCTGTAGAGTTGATAATTCCTTCATTTTATCATTTGTTTGTCATGCATTCTGAGTAGCATATTCTCCATTGTAAATTGTTGCGTCTCCATTTTAAATCGCTGCGTTTAGGAGCTGTTTGAGATACGCTCGAGAAGATTGTAATCTGGAAAATATTGTTGATTGGGAGTTTCATTACTCATCTAATTTGTCACTTGAATGAATCTCTTCTTGATCATTGCAGTGAACTAATTTCTTGCAATTGAATCTGGTCATTGATGTTGAAAACAATGACTAATCCTCTTACCAATTCATATTTAAATGAATTCACCAAACTTGATGGCGAAAACTATGTCAATTGGAAGTTTAAGTTAGTCACCGTTCTCGAGGCATACAACATTTGGACGATTTTCAATGGTGACGAGCGCAAGCCTGCTGCTACTGCCGCGATTCCAGATTGGGATAAGTGAAAAATGAGAGCGAAAGTGTTGTTGTGCATGTCTATAAAGGGCAACATCATTCCTCGCATTTGGGACTATACATCTTCAAAGTAGACGTGGGAAACTCTCAAAGGTTTGTACAAAACTACTAATGCAAACTGCATTTTATTTTTAAAAATGAAGCTAATATCTATCAAAATGGAAGCCAATGAAAGCATCAACAACTTTGTTTCTAGAATTAAAGACTTAAGCGATAAGCTTGGTGACATTGGTGAAAAAGTGTCTAGTAGCGATTTAGTAACTGTTGCTTTGAAGGGTTTAGTCCAAGATTATAAAGTCTTTATTTCAGCACTCTCAGCTAGACAAACACCTCCTACATTTGATGAATTGGCTGGAATTCTTCTTCAAGAAGAATAGAGAATGAAAACTTTTGAACTAGATTCAAATGATTTTGATTTGACATTGATTGCAAGAGGTAAAAGATCATTCCAAGGGAGACCATGGGACAGGAACAAAGGTTGTTTTCAAGAAAAGAAGAAAGGTATGACACATCCTGATTCTTATGTTAAGAGAAATATTGAATGTGATTATTGTGGAAAACCTGGACATCTAGCTAAAGATTGCTATAGAAGAAAGAATCATGAATCAAATCAGAGACAAAGAAGGCATAATGGAAATTCCATGAATAGAGACACTTCAGTTATTGATGGATTTAAAAATCTTAAACTTTTTCTTTCTGATGCTGCATTATCTGCTGAAACTGATGATGAGATTGCTTGGTTCATAGATTCTGGTGTATCAACTCATACGACATGTAATAAAGAATGGTATGATAAATATTATGAGAAAACTGATGGCATACACATTTACCTAGGTGATAACAGGTCACATAAAGTCCAAGGCTATGGCATAATAAGTTTTTACTTACCTAATGGACAAATGAGACAGATTCATGATTTGATGTATGTTCCTGGTATTAAAAAGAATTTGATACCTGTTTCAACTATCATTGATAATAATTTGAAAGTGGAATTTGGTAAATTGGGGTGTATTATGAAAGATGTTTAGGATCGCTACATGGTTGTCTCTACAGGTATTAGGGTTGGTGGATTGTATAAATCGGATGTGACGATGAAGCATCATGTTGCATTGACATCCACATCAACGTCGACAATAGAGTTATGGCATCATAGGTATGGGCACCTAAATTACAATGATTTATTGTTGTTGCAAAGAAAAACAATGGTTGAAGGTCTTCATGTTATGAAGTGTGAACATTTACCATGCGAAGCTTGTGCACTTGGTAAGCAGCATAGAGGGGAGTTTCCCGTTCATACAAAGAAAAGACAATATGATATACTTGAATTAATTCACACTGATGTATCTGGACCTATGCAAACTAGGTCGCTTGGTGGTGCTTCCTACTTTCTTATTTTTGTTGATGATAGATCTAGATATACATGGGTCTATTTCATACGAAGAAAAAGTGATGTCTTTGAGTATTTTAAAGAATTCAGAACTTTGATTGAAAAGAAAACAGGAAAATACATTAAAATTCTCAAATCAGATTAGGGTGGTGAATATAAATCAGGAGCGTTTAATAGGTATTGTAAATTTCATGGGATCCAACAACAGTTCCAGTGCCTCATACTCCTCAACAAAATGGTGTTGTTGAGAGATAGAATAGAACACTGGTGGAGTGTGCTCGTAGTATGCTTCAAGGTAAAAACATTTCTAATGGTTTCTAGGTAGAAGCCATTAATACTGTTGTTTATTTGAAGAATCGAAGTCCCACTAAGAAACTAGTTTTTCAAACTCCTTTTGAAATTCTTTATGGTCATAAACTTGATGTCAGTCATTTAAGAGTATTTGGATGTACTTCCTTTGCACATATTCCTAAGGATAACAGAAGAAATCTTGATGCACATTTAATCAAGTGTGTTTTTATTGGGTATTGTACAGATCAGAAAGCATATAAACTATTTGATCCCAGTTCACATAAACTGTTTGCAAGTCGAGATGTGGTGTTTCATGAGAATGCTGATAAAAGTGATACAATGAATGATGCTTGGCATATATCTAATGATGATCATGTCAAAATTGATACTTTGGTTAAACAGGAATAGGAATAGGTACGGGTACAGGTTCAAGATCAGAATGAAAGCAGCAAGAGCACATCCAGCAGCAGTGATTCATCACGAGAGGAAGATTCACCTCAAAGCAGGAGAATCATGGATGGAACTCCAACATGTATTGTAGAACCAAGAAGGTCAACCCGACAAATCCAGATTCCTACAAGGTATAGAGATTATGCCTTGATATCTAATATCGTGAATGTTGTAGAACGAGTTGATTATGAACAAGCTAAAGAGCATGAACAATGAAGAAATGTTATGAAAGATGAATATAACTCTCTTATGAAAAATCAAACATGGGAATTAGTTGAACTCCCTGAAAACAACTTTCCAATTGGAAGAAAATGGTTATATAAATCTAAATTTAAAGAAGATGGTAGCATTGATAAATTTAAGGCAAGATTAGTTGCAAAAGGATATGCTCAACAGGAGGGAATTGATTATGAAGATACTTTTGCACCAGTAGCTAAATTGAATACAATTAGAGTATTGATTGCCTTAGCTACAAAACATAATTGGAATATACATCAATTGGATGTCAAATCTGCTTTTCTGAATGGTGATTTAAAGGAAGAAGTTTATCTGGTTCAACCTGAAGGGTTTGTCAAACAGGGACAAGAGCATCTAGTCTGCAGGTTAAGAAAAGCCTTATATAGTTAGAAACAGGTGCCGAGATCATGGTATGTAAATATTGATACCTTATTTTATCATAATGGATTTTTGAAAAGAAAAAATGATGCTAACCTGTATGTTAAGAAATATGAAGAAGGAAATGTTGCTTTAATATCTTTATATGTGGATGATCTCATTATCAGAGGCAATGCTTACAATTTAATTGAAGAAATTAAAATTTAGTTGTCTCAGGAATTTGAAATGAAAGATCTGGGTGAATTGCATTATTGTTTAGGAAATGAGCTATGGAGAGAGCCTGGTAAAACATTGATCACTCAAAGTAAATACACAAAGGAAATTCTTAAAAAGTTCAATATGAGTGATTCCAAAGCTATGTCAACTCCCTTAGAACAGAATGCAAGTTGTACAAAGAAGATGGAACTAAAGAGGAAAATGGAACTTTATATCGTCAGTTGGTGGGAAGTCTAAACTATCTCACCACTACCAGACCAAACATTTCATACTCAGTCAGTATTCTTAGTCAATTTATGGCTAAGCCTTCAGGAGAACACTAGAATGTTGCAAAGAAAGTTCTCCTATACTTAAGATGAACAATCAATTTAGGTATTATGTATACTGATGAATCTGATGTTGCACTGACAGGTTTTTCTGATTCAGATTGGGTAGGAAATCCTGATGACATACGATCTACCTTTGGCTATGCATTTCATATAGGATCAGGGGTTGTGTCATGGAGTAGTAAGAAACAACCAACTATTTCTTTATCATCAACAGAATCTGAGTACAAAGCTTTGATCAATGCCACCTGTGAAGCTGTTTGGTTGCAGAGAATTCTTGCAGACCTCGAAGAGGAGCAAAGTGGTTCAACATGCATAAATTGTGATAATAAAAGTGCTATAAAATTAGCACACAATCTAATATATCATGCCAGATCAAAACACATTGAGCTGCAATACCACTTTGTACGAGAGAAGATTGAATCAAATGAAATTGATTTAGTATTTTGTAATACCAAGGATAATATGGTTGATATCTTTACCAAGTCTCTTGGTAAACTCAAGCTTGAAATTTTTAGAAGTAAATTATGTGTTGTAGAAAATCAATTTCTCCATTAAGGGAGGATGTGAAAATAATCTAGAATAATATAGAAATAGGAGTGGTTATGGTTTGTTGAATGAGAGTTTTATAGTTAGAGTTTAGTTCCACCATTTTAGGATTGCTGCCCCAAACTTAGGAAGATTAGGTGAGTGCCTATACTATAAATATGTAATGTTGTCGTTGAGCTAATAACAAGTTATGTGAGCTTTGTCTCATGTTGTGTGTGTTGCATTTGGTTTATTTATTTTTTCATGTATATCAACTATATTAATATGGAGTTGTCTACCGAGGCCGCGTTTTGGCCCAGATGGCAGAAATCTGCCGGAATCCGGTCAACTAAATTTTAAAAAATCAGGTAGTTGTAGCGCTTGGAATCCATTTTTTATAGTATAAATGGATTCAGCACTATCAAAAACCCCTGGGGCACTCAAAATACTAATGTTTAACAACTGTAAACAAGTTTCTGGGCAAATCTTTGCCAGATTTTCCGGAAATCGTTACCAAATTCTGAATCAAAACGCGGCCTCGGTAGACTACGCAAATTAATATTTGTAAGATGACTGTACTAGTTATATTATTGTCATTGTTAAAAATATGGAATTTATTATGCGAATTTATTACTAAAAATATATATATATATATTATAAATAAACGTTTCATTTTGAAAAACTACGGAAAATAGCTAGAAATTTCTTACATAATAATTAATAAAGGGTCAAATCCATATGGTGGACACTATGTGGTCAAATCCATAGGATTTTTTTTTTTTAAATAATCAACTTGACATTGATTTACATTCAACCCAAAAATGGGACAGCCTGCGGGACGTTCCATATCTTGAGCAACCCTTCCGGAGTGAAATAATTTTTTAAAGATAAATTATCTCCATTTTGGAAAATGTTGAGAAAGAAAATCCAATGTGGTGTGAAAATGAAATGGCCATGATTCGAAGTTTCTCCAGCACAGCGTTATATAACTATTTTACATTCTGGTTTACATTTTCGTCGTTTCGGATGCAATCTGGCCATAGTTATGGCCATAGAGTTATGGGTGGGATTGTGATTCTTAGTTTTCAAAATATGAAATTGATTCCAACAATATTAAAAAAAAAATCTAAATATGAAAACTCTTAAATTATATAAACTAGATATGAAATATCTCAAACTTTACAATTTTAATAAATATGTTCAAATTTCATTATTAGCAATATACCCAAAAACAAAAAACTGAACTTTACATTGTTGTTGCTATTAACACGTTTGGACATGAGCACAGGAAAGTCTCTTAGCACTTTTCGCCATAAACACGGCATAGTCCAGGTTCATCGAAGAACTTTTCCTTAATAAATAATCTCTTTTTCGGTGGAAATATTTTCCACTTTGTTATAAAAATGAACTGCATGAGCTTGTTCATATCGGTGGGGCGAGAATACGAATGTTATATTCATCTTAATTTTGTCAGGGGCCGTTTACTAAGCATTCAATTATGTTTAAAAGTATAGAGATGAGTTCGGTGATTCTAAAACAAATAAGTAACACTACTATCAATTTTATTTCCTCTTTTAATCAAATAACCCAAATGTCAAGCAATCCAAATAATGACAAGTGATATGAGTATTACAATTGTTATATTCAGAGAAAATTTTATTTAATTATGTTTAAAAGTATAGAGATGAGTTCGGTGATTCTAAAAAAAAAAAAATACATGATTTCGTGATTATAGTTACTTGTGTTTTAAAAAAACCATATTTTACTTTTAAAAGATTTTCAATCAATATGACTAGTTGGTCAGTCCTAAAAGATTTTTAAGTAACACTACTATCAATTTTATTTCCTCTTTTAATCAAACAACCCAAATGTCAAGCAATTCAATTCAAATAATGAGAAGTGATATGAGTATTACAATAGTTATATTCAGAGAAAATTTTAGGGGTTAATATTTAAGGTGGGCTAATTTTCCATAATTTTTCCAAAAAAGAAATTGGCTAATTTCTAATCATTATAAATCTAAATATTTTTACAAAAATATCTCCAGGAATTTTACAATTTGCTTTCAGGAATTTTACAATTTACATATTAGGGACTAGTTAGATTTGCCAATATTTTTAAACTTTAAGATAAATTTCCATTCTTAAAATCTTCCTCTTACAAAATATTTTATCTAAAATTATGTATTTTATTTTTTATTTTTTTAAAGAAACGTTACATGACAATATATGGTTAATTAACCATGAGAAGACCAAAAGGTTATAAACCCAACAAAGTATATGGTTAAGCAACCATGAGAATCCCATATCAACAAAGTGGAGAAGATTCAAAATAAATCCTAATCACAATATTATAGAAACGCTGATATACATAATTAAATGCTGAATGGATAAATACCGAAGGCCAAACCCCAATATGAGAGGGCTTCTCAATCTCCTCATTATTAAGCATTCAGAATTGGAACTACGTATAGTGTTGCAATACTTACAATCTTAGGGCTCCCAGTGTCCTCATTCTTAAATTTCGAGAAGGAAAACTAAGAATAGTGTTGGCATAGTTCATTAAAATCCAGAAGACATGAATTATCCGATTAAAGTTTAGTGGCTCTCGATTGATTAATCACTTCAACTCTATTTGTGACTTTTAAATTTGTAAATAAGTTATTACTTGACGGCTATGAGACAAGTCCATATTTTTTTGGGAATTTCTTATTATTGTTACTAACTAATTTTAAATCTACTTAAATATTGATGTCATTTTTCTTTATAGCTTGAATATAGCTAGGAGATCGTTCTATCTAGATTTCTTTTGGTAGATCTTCTTGTAATAAGGTGGATTTAGTATTCATTTGATAGACCTCCTATTTATTTAACATTTATTTGATAGACTTCCCATTTATGCCAAGTAAGAAGGGGGTGAACAAGGAAAATGGAATTTATTTTAGTGGCAAGGGTAAAGGTTGTATTGTAGTAAATTATTTAACACAGTAGAATCTATTAACAACTAACTCTGTTTTATGCCTTTCTATACTTCCAGTTAATGCATATCTAGTTCTATATACTGATTTACACGACAAATTTTCTTCATCATTGAAGGATTATAAGTTTTGAAGTATCCATTAAGGAACAATATTCTTCATTCATTATTGTATCATTATTTATCTAGCCTAGACATTCTAAAAATGTATTTGGATCATGAGACTTTGAAACTTGAGGCAAAAGAGAGAGGGATCACCTAAACTAACACTAGAAGGAAAATACCTTCTAGCGGAGGTTTTTATAGAAGCCCCTATAAAAATAACCCAAAAACCTATTTGTAGCGAATGTCACCAGTGAAGTTGGATGGGTGGATGTTTTTTTTACGGTGCGTCTACAATAGACAAATGCACCGGTGCTTTACTATAAATATAAGCACTCGTGCCAAATAGAAGATGGTGCAATGTGGTATATTTATGTTTTTTAAATCAAAAACACGGTGCGCTAAAAAACAAAGAGCACCGATGCGTATAGTATTCTATAACACCACAAAAGGGTTAAATTTACAAAAAAATTAGGTTGTGAAATTAAATCTTCCCATTTTCATGCTATATTGTGATGACGACTGGGTGTTAAACTAGTACGATAATGCCTCGGTGCATGCACAATATACCATAAATTGATGCTTGAATAATCGATAACAATGAATAAAGGTTAAATTTTTAAATTTGATGGTGCTATATCCACCCGTAGCATCGGTTCCCTTCATGGAGTAAAATGCCCCGGTGCATAGTTAGGAGGAGCAACGCTATACTTTTTAATTAAAAAAAAACTGTTATATTCCAATGAAGCACTAGCATTGTTCATGTATTAAAACACCTCGACCTATCTTAGAAAGAGCATCAATAGGAGGTTTTAAAAATGTGGCACTATATTCCAAAGAAGCATGGGTGTTTTCCATTATTTAAAACGTTGCGGTGTGTCTTAACAAGAGCACCACTATAACATTTTTAATTTTAAAAAGAAAAAGAGTTGTTATCTTATTAAGAAGAATCAATGTTGTTCATGTATTAAAATTCCCCAGTGCAAATTTGAAAGAGCAACGCTAGGTGTTTTTTAATTTTTTTTAAAATGTGGTGCTATAGTTCGACAAAGCACAAGTGCGGTATATCTACTCGAATTCCCCGATGCATTTTAACAAGAAAACCGCTATAATGTTTTTAATTTAAAAAATAAAAGTGGTTCTATTGGATATTTGATGCACTAGTGCGGTTATAATAACACATCGAAGGAGTGTTAAATAAAAAATACTGCGTTGGCTGTAAATTTTATTTTTAACATCTATAATGTTGTAGAGCTCTCAAACACGAGTTCCACTCTTTTCGCATGAAAGCGCCATGATGTTGGTGCTTCTCTTGCTCACCATCCTTTCATAAAATGCCGAATGCATGGATTTCTATTTTTCTCAAATTGTGGTGAAATTTGTTTTCTCAATTACGTGTCAAAAATGTCTCCTCAATGACAAAATGTGTAGGTAATGTTTATGTTTCTCTCTAATTTATTTTTTTAGCATATTATAATTCCAAAATAGGTCAAAAATTCTACTGTTTTTGAAATTTTATTTTTTTGCACGATGCATTCGAAAACTTTGACTCTCACCAACAGTGCTGCACCTTGTAAATTTATAGGGCGCAACATAGTTTGATGCATCAACCTAACACCATTAATTTTATTGTGCATTTTGTAAATGAAAACACACCGGGAAAAGCTATAAATTATACCTTTGTGCATACATTTTTAGATTACAACCAATGCATTTACATTTACCAGACACACTACACACATAATATCAAAAAATATAGCTCAGTGAGTTCGATAACCTAAACACTTTGTACCACTATGAAAAGATTACATGTGTGCACCAATGTGTAAGTTTGAGAGACACTACGATGAAAATGTATATACGTGAACCAAAATGACCGTGCAATATGTATGTACGCACTGTTTCCAGTGGATTTGTGTTTGATAGGACACTAGAGATGGTGCATTACTATTTTTTCGGTGCACTAAGAATTTTTTTATTTTTTTAATTGAAATTTTTGTTTCCATATTTATATATACATTTTTTATTTCGGATGAGGATGGAAAGACGAAGCACGAGGGTTTGCAGGATAGGGTTCTTGGACGCTGCGGCGACGACTTCTCTGGGTTTTGAACCTGGAGGGGCAGATGATCAGCTCACGCCGGCACCAAAAATTTCAGTTGGTTGGCTCAAGGCCCCTGACCAAGCCACGACATAGGGAGGAGAGAGGAAGCATACAATATAGGAGAGGCATGACTACATTTTCTGATCTCCCACATTTGGCAAGTCTACCAATTACGAGATGTCACCGGGCTCGTTGGCATCCCATATGGAGCTTGTGGTGACGGGCGTCTAGCTCGATCTGGAACCCATGATTCGAATCCTCATCAGTGGGATCAAAGAAAGCAGGGATAGACTATAGAAAATGCAAAGGAATGAAGGTGTGCAACCGAGATGGGGGTTAGAGGATTTGGCTAGAGCGGAGCTTGATCTCAAACGCGATTCCATCAAGATCATCTGGTACATCCCACAGATCAAAAATGGTGCTGAAGGTTCTAGATTTCACCAAAAAACAAATGGGGTTAACTGGATCCAAAGGTATATTATCATCTAGGTATCTCTCTATTTCAGATCTGGGTTTTTTCTTAGGAGTCGATATGCAATCATATGGGCTTATCTATATACTAAGGGATTAGGATCTTCGACTTTTGGGCAGGCTGGCTGTCTGATGACACATCTAATACCCCCACAGTGTCGAGGGGTGCAAGGGAGGATTGTGGTAGCACTAACTAGGGTAAATTTCCTCAGTGATTCCTTCGTATTAGTTGGACCTCGATAGAGTCCTGAAGGTAGTGTTGGATTAAGGGGACTTCCCAAACAACCATCAATCCAGAAAAAAGAAAGCGGACATATGATGCTGAGACCCAGTTTCATATTTTTATCAAAAAATTAGCAGGGGACTCCTAAAGCATATGGGTACACGACACAGATCTGGTCTCAAATCTGAAAGGAAAAATCCAGAATATTACAGGTATTCTAGCAATGGTACAAAGCCTGATATATGCATGAAAGTTACTAGAGGGGGGGAATCGATTAAAGAATTACTCCATCAAAGTAAATTCCTCCATAGTTCTAAACCTAAGGCTTAAAGGAGGAGTGACATGAGTAAGTACCTCGGCTAGACCTAAATAGAACAAGACTCACGGATAGCCGAGGGGTGTAAACACTCACAAAATGGGAACCTCAAATGCCCCATCCTATAGGAACATCCTACAGGGAAAAAACAAAGCAGAAATACAAATAGAAACGAATGAAAACATCCAAAAACCATACACTATGGAGCAGTAAAATTGTGTACCAGAACTGAACATTCAAGCACCACAAGTCAATGAACATCGTTCCACATTTGAAACAAAGGCATTAATATGCAGATTTAACTATTATTTACCAAAACCAATGGAGCTGTTCCATTTGGATCTTTACAAATTGGACCATGGGCTGTGATATTCATCTCTGCTCCAAATGATATTTTATAGTCAAGTTTCACTCACAGAAAGCCATGGATATCATTCTCAGGGCAGGACCATGGTTTTGGGGATCTATTGGACTCTTCATCACTCCATGGTTCCCAGACATTAATGCAAAATCGATGGATATTACCAGGATGTCAGTCTAGGTTAGGCTATATAACCTCCCGCTCCACTTCCGTAATGAAGGAGTTTTGGAAGGGATTGGGAATAGTCTGGGAAGATATAAAACAGACATCCAAAGACTGGAGGAGAGAATATTCAATTTTTCTCGAATATGTGTGGAAGTGGATCTCAGCAAGGGGTTGCCCGTAAGTATCTATCTAGTCAAAAATAAACAAAAATGGTTGCAACCCCTGGATTATGAAAACATAGCTTTTAGATGCAGGATTGGAGGAAAACTGGGCATCTTCAAAACACTTGCCCAGAGGAAAAACTGGGAAACAGAAAGGAGAAGAAAACAGGAAAAGTATCTAAGGGGTGGCAATCCCCCTCAGGAGGACCAGAGAAAGAATCTGAAGATGAAGGGGAAATAGCAACACAGAATGAGTCAAAGCAGCCAGCAGAAGATCAAGGAACACAAGAACAAGATGTACAAGACCAAATGGAAACTAACGCAACCTCTCAGGTTGACCCAACGATGGATTCAACGCAGTATGATGTACGATTCGATGGTATTTCGGGTGCAAACAAGAGAACGCATGTGTCTGAAAGTTCAGACTCTAACAAAGAAACTGCAATAGGGAACAATGAGCTGCCCTTGGTCCCTTCATCCATACATTTGGGGAATTAACAAATCGTTCAATAGAAGAAAGGCAAGCATGAAAAGCCTAGCCCTACTGGAAATTTGTAAATTTACTGGTAGCCTAGCTACACGGTGTACTTGAGTACACAAGCCATATGGGCATCTTGAATGATTAATTTCATGTACTTAGTGTAACTCTCTTTTAAATTATTAATAGAAAGTTGCCGATTTTTTCCCAGGAAAAAAAGATACATTTTTCATTTCTTAAAATAAAATAATGTTTTATGCATGAGACTGATGTTTTTTATATGTCAATCATGTATTAGTGACGTCAAAAAAGGGAGGAGGAGCAAGAATAGGAGAAAATGGCAGACCAATACAATGTTTTCTGACCATGGGAGGCCTCAAAGAGGGAGAGGGATTTATACCCTTGCCCTATTAGCACTATAACCTGAGTGCTCTTAAGGAATATATACCTACTTCAGTACTATGAGGAGGCTACATCCCTGAAGACACACTTTCTCTTGTTGGAAAATTTCCTTCGTCGATAGAGTGTCTAGAAGCAGGGTTTCTATCTCAGTCCTAAGGAGTGGTATAGGCCATCTGAGGATGACATATATTTTATCACTGACCTATCCAGAAGAGGGGAGGATTTTCCCTAGTTCCCTTATCCCCCATGGGGTTGTATTATAAAGTGAGCTTTTCTACTCTCAAAGATATGTTGGGGCTGATGTACTGCATCGAGCAAGTTTTTATATGCAGGGTGGATAGAAACATATTTATTTTTTTGCTACAAAGGAGGTTACGTGCCTATCATTACTAGTGACCACCATTACATAGTACACTAGTGATGGGAAAGACATTAGTTTCCCTCTTTTGTATTATGTATATTATTTTATTCATGTGCCATGATATATCATATGGTGCACCATTTTTTTGAGGCAGTTTTATAGAGCTTTATATATATGGCATGCGATGACACATGGGAGGACGGGCTTCTCTTTCATTGCAGAGATTTTTTATTTATTATTATAGAGGTTTCTGAATATGAGGCTTACATTTGACCATCACCCTCCTATACTGATGATTGAGGTATGGATGCACATATGGGGCTAGATGATGCCTAAGAGGGCCTTGACAGAGTATTGAGCCAAGATTTCCACCTGGGAACTGACACTACTAGCCACTTAGGATGACTAGGTGTTAATCTTATTGTCATTTCCATACACAAGTATTAATTAGAGTCAATGTCCCAACATCCAATCTCTTCATGCTAGATGAGCCAACAAATGATAGAGGTAATATTGGTGTTTTCTTTAAATTAATTTAGTTTCATTTTATTGTCTTAATTAATTAGAATAAAATTTATTATAGCATGTCCTTTAACTTTTTTTATTAAATTTTTAAGTGATATTGTCTAATTATTTTTGTGTAATACATATCTTGTAGACATCTGCACATTCCTAGGAGGGGACATGCCTCCTACCACAGTAGAGGGTGTATATGAGGATTTGGGTGCTACCTAAGAGGGCAAGGCACATCGTCAGGGGGGCATGGGCATCCTGGCTTGTATGGCTAGTATGATATTTAGGATGGACTACTACGACATATTTTTGAGAGTTTTGGTTGAGGAGGGAGTTTTTCATATGATATCTTGAGACATTAGTGCAGATACTAGGTTTGTAGATATCTTGAGGGGTTATCCATGTGAGATGATGACTCTTATCCATTATATCATTGGACCTAGCATGCTACTAGAAGAGAGGAGTCATACAGGGCATGCATTTCCAAATACGTCACTTAAGCCTTCACACTATGATACCCCATCAGATCATGATGAAGAGGGTGACGATCATCTTTTCTTTAGTACTACCTCATCAAATCGTAGTCAGAGTGTCGATAATCCTTTTGGTAGTACACCTCCTCATCATTCGCCTAATGATTAGATGCAAGACCTAGAGGATGTGCCTCATGCTGCTCTTGAGAGAGTAGACCAAAAACCTCCTCCTCCACCTCAAAGTTTGATAGTTGAGGCAATACTTTACCATCCATCTTCGTCTATTATAGAGAAAAATGTCGCTACTAAGTCTGTTGTATCAGATATTCAATAACATTTATTTTAATCGAGGTAGTTGTTTGGCTTATATATATATATATATATATATATATATATATATATATATATGGTGCATATTTTTTTTCATGTTTATGTACTAAATTTATATGTCGATGTTGATGTGTATATTGTTAGGTCAAGCTATACATGTTCATTTAATATGCTTGTAGATATATGTGTATGTGAAATAAGTTATTTGACATGAGATGTATATTAATTTAAGGATGTTTGTGGTGATGATTTTAAATTACAATTAGTGTGTTTTCTTATATGTGATCTCGATAATGATTCCTGATTAGATTATTATATTGTGCTGGCTAGTGATGTTTATATGTTCTCATGGTCTATATATTTAGATTATGGTAGTGAATTTGAATGTGTATGTTTATGTTTGTTATATGTATATCATCAACATGTTTATTTTAATGAAATAATATTCAGTATATATTATGTATTGGTGAACTTATATATATATATATATATATTCTATATGAAATTTGATGCAAAACGACTTACGTTAAAAAAAAATGCAAAGATATTTTTAAAAATTAAGAAGTTTAGTATGGTTGAAATTATGATTGTATAATTATGATAAATATTTGTATATTGCTTAGATAGTTCCTTCATGTTCAATATAACCTCATTAGTAAAATATTTGAATACTCACAAGGTTAAACAAATTCATTTAGTTCTTAATAAGACAAAAATCTGTAACTCGTTCCATTTTTAACATAAAATATTAATGATAATAAATGTTTCAAAAACACAATTTAAAAAATAAAAAATTACATTATTATTGATATATACATATAGAGAGAGAGAGAGGTAGAAAATGAGTACTATAGATCCATTTTAATGACAGATTTATCAATCACTAAAAGAGATTAAATATTTTGATATGTACATTTTTTTTTCATGTTTTACATTCTAAAAAGAGATTTTCATATAATGATATTCGATCCCTCTGAGCCCTTAGTAGATTCATTTTTAAGATGGATCTCTATTGGTTTATAAAATTCAATTTATTACTAAATTTAAAAAAATTAAGTCATAATTTTTTGTAATTAATTTAGATTTAATATAACATAAAAATTTCTATCTTAATAAAATTTAATTTATCATTCAAGTTATGATATTTTCAAGCAATTTAGAATTCATATTTATAGAAACTCTTACCAGTTCAATTATAAATTTATCTCTCTAAAGATGAGGATCAAGAAGTGTAAAACAAGGGTTGTGAAGTTATTAGTAGTTGGGTATTTTCTCTATTGGAAGTTCTCACTTAAAGAGGCAATTAATTTTTTTTTTTCTATTAATAAAGATATAACATTTTGGTTCTTTATAATTTTCTATTGTACTTGCTTAAATTTAAATTTTATTAGTAATAAATATTAGTTAAAAATTATAACAATCATACTATATTAAATTTAAGCTTTTGAAAACTAATATATTTGAGTATTTTTTTATGAGCAACTCAAGAAATATTATTTTTTCCACATACTTACCATGAGATAGTCATTAAAATTCATGTTTTCACATTTCTCCTTGCTAAGATTACATCATGTCCACAATGATAAAGACATGTATACCTTAAATAATTTATTTATAAATATATAAGAAATAGATATTTATTTTACATAATCTAAATAGGAAAGAAAAATGCATCACCGAGTCGATTACAAAGTCAAACAAATGCTTCTTGATTACCATCACATTATCAATTACTTAGTTCTTAGCCATAAATATTTTTTAATTCAAATTTTATTTATAGTTACGATTGAAAATAAAAGTCAAAATTGTTCCATTATCCATGAAGAAAAAATTAAAACCTTTGATGGATCCATGTAAACCTATTTATTTCTCTTATGGTACTTAAAAATATGTTATCTAACATTTTATACATGCATAAGACCTCTTTTTAGTTTACATAATGTTGGAAGAATCGAAATTTAAATATAGTAAACTTGACTTACCTCTCATGTCAAGAATATAATCTTACATTTTGATACACATTTTGTTCATTGTTAAATTCCTCATACAGTTATCACTGCATGATTTATATTGATTTTTAAATAAACAAGAAGAAAAATCATGTGAATTGATTAATAAACTAATAAGTATCTAAATCAAGAATAAATCTTCAATGTTGTTTCCAAATTCACTATTTTCTCGGGTTGGTTATATTATTATAATTTTCCTCTTTGAGAAGGATTGTGAACTTGAATACTTATTATGATATATGTTGACACCTTATCCTATGGATTCGATGAAATTTTAAAATAGTGTAAATACAAAATAAGGAGAGGTGGAAGATGAAGAGACAGTGGGAGATGAATCCCAAGATTCTCTCCCTCTATGTATATATTTATGTGCACCCTTATTGCAAAAAGCAATTCATTTTTGTGGAGTTACCTCTTGGTTTGACATGGTATCAGAGCCAACTCCATTTTTGGATTCCCTTCCCTTATAACTCGCTCCTACATATTTTTCAAACTACCTCCATTCTGAAAAACTTCCCATGTTCTACATATTGTAGAACCCTCACCTCCGTCCTCTTCCTACGCGTTTGTTTTTAGTTTCCCTCTAGCTCCTATTTTTCTACCATTCACTGAAATTCCTCTATATAACAATCTTGACATCTTTCATGTTTCTTATACCTCACGCACAACTAACACCATAGTTCATAGTCGAGTAGATAGTCAATTTGTAGAGCTCCCTCAGCACAGTTATTGACCCTCATTCTACATAACGCTGCAGAATACTGATAACACCGTCAACACTGGTTATCGTCTATGTGTTACAAAGTATAGCGCTCTAAATTCCACCAGAATTCTGGTTCCTTGGCACCGAGCTATGCCCACAGTGCTTCCCACTGTAATACGTCGAGAATGCACTGCTCCATCTCAAAGTGCTGCACCTCCAAGCAGTGAGTCATACATCCCCTCATACCTTCCATACAGTCATCCCTCCATACACAAAAAGACACCAACGTGCCCAACACAATGCCATACAGTCGACCTACTCCCGTTTTACATCAAGCCTCTCCCACAGACCACTCTCCTCGTATCACGCTCCTCTCCTTAGACCACACTCCTCCTCCCACATTTGACACCTCACCTCGTGCAGTCGTCCCTATGAAACTATATACAATGACTATCATATATATGGAACCGCTCCTACTTTTCGACCTCCATAGCGCTGTCAATAAAGCACTCCCAATAAAACATCAAAAAACCGTGCATTATAATCCCAAACAGAATGATGTAGTGTAATATTACCTTTCTTGATCCAGTCAAAGTGGACATAATCAATCCATGGTATTTACCATGGTATTTTCCCATGGTATTGGCCCATGGTATTTTTTGTCAATTTCCTAGAAAAATAATAAAATAAGGTCTCTAGAAAGTCCATCAAACCTATAAAAGGGGAGAGAAGCTAGGCATTTAGAATCATTCTAGATTATCTATCTTATTGTGTTTGGGTTGAGAACTTGGCTTGGCTAGTTCTATCATTGATCCCGGGACGGAAACCTCGTGGTGAATTTGTCTGGTGGATTCATCCAGGGTCCATGATTATGCTTCAATGTTTATTTCTGTTTTAAGGAGCAGCCAAGCATTCCATCTGCAGGAGCTCAAATTTTTTGTATGGGCATGTATTTTATTTTCAGCTAATAATATAAATAAAGTGTTGCATATACAAATTCCGTCTATGTTCATGTTTTTTACCTAATGTAATTTTATTCAGAACATTAGAAATGTGCTAGATCTGACTAAATTATTAAGGTTTGGGATCTTACAGTGGTATCAGAGCTGTGCATCTTGCCAGCCTGAGGGTTTTATGCAGGAAACTTCGGTGGGATTTATTCTCACCCTAGCAGACATCCAGATCTTCGGTGGTATTGAGTATCACCCTAGTTGGTTTTATTTTTCAGTTGATTGAAAGAAGAATTTTTGTGTTGAAAAAAGAGAAAAAATTGATTTAACCTGATCTGATCTTCTGGACATTCAAGGAGGATTGGTTTAGCCAGCAACATTGAGAATGAAGTTGAATTTTGCTTAATCAAGAGATGTATTTGGACCGTGCAAGTGGCTAAATGGACTTGACTCACAATTTTAAGCCATGTTTATAGTTTTGAAAATTATGACAGGGGTTGATATTTTTTTAGGGGTTTGATTTATAAAGAAAAGGGAAGGAACAAAAATTTGGGTTTAGTTTGGGAGCTATATAAAAAAAAATAAAAAATAAAAAAAAATCTTTGATACAGTTTTGTTGAGCGTATTCCTTCATAGTGCATCATTTCGGGGTCTTCTAAAGTCTGCCATCATGAGATGAGTTTACACATACCTTGAAATCAGAATATTGTCTTGTGCAAAAGGGAACATGTATTTGGGAAACATATCTCCAAATCAAGTGCTGAAATATTATTTCAAGAGGTTGTGTTATTTATATACTTTTGCTAGCACCAACTTAACCTAGTTTCATCAGGGCCAAAACCAAAATATGAAAAGGAAGAATAAATTTTTGTATATTTCCTTGTCTTGCTATGTGAAGATGGATCATATTAAAGAAATTTTGAAAAACAACCAGAAAATCCTTCATATACTAGTGAGGCTATATGGTCCTTTAAGTAGCCATATCTCCACAGACCAAAATGATAATCAAAGAAAGAACAAAATCTGCAGAAAGAATGAACTAAGGAGGAGAGGACTATGCTTTACCTGCAAGGGACCTTGGAAACTTAACCATTCATGTCCAGGTGATAAGAAGAAGGCAAAAAGGACAAAACAATAGGAGATTACTTCAAATCATGGGGAATATTTTGTAGATGGGTCTATTGATCTTAAGAATGGTGAGCAATATCATGGAATTATTCAGGGGAGGCTTGCAAGACGATAAACATTTGGAAGTGCATCAGGAAATTCTACCTAATGCCATTGATGAGGTTGATTCCTATATAATGGAGTTCGTAGATCCCCAGGGGAATATCCATGAAGAATATGAACAATCAAGTATACATAAAATTCCACCAATGCATCTATGTTCGAGAATTGAAAGGGATGAATATATTGCCTCCACAGATGAAGGAGACCTAGGAGATTTGAGTGAGGATCCAGCCATAGTGAACTAGGATGATGAGTATGATCACGAGGAGCAACATGAAAAACATAATGTGAAAAATGAATCATTCCTAGAGAGTTGGTCAAAGGCTCAAGTTGAATATGTGGTTGTTGGGCATAGGGTGAAAGTCGATACAGAGATAATCAGCACGACACTAGAATTTCTAGTAGAAGACTTTCGAGAAAGGATCAAGTGTTTCAAGACAGATCTTATGTTGTTGAAGCAGAAAATTTGGACAGTTCGAGACACTGCCTTATAGGAGAACAAAAAAAAAATTGAGGAACTCATACGGGTATGTGCTAAATAAAAGGCCAAGTTGTCTAGTGTTGAGGAACGACTCAAATCGCTCATAAGGCAGCAAGAGGAGTACGATTGGGAGTTCCAGAGTAGCCCTCTACAAGAGTTCAAAGATAAGGCTTGCAACACTACCAACAACCCACCTTTATACATTAGGAAGATAAGGGAAGAGTTCTCCAACTGCATCATGTTGGGTAACCAAGTAGAGCTGCATGAGTCGAGCATCGAACAACATCAACATAGTATATTTGTAGATATTCATTTTTTCCCAAGTATGGATTGGCGAGAGATCATGAGTTGGTATTATATTGATGGGTTGAATATTTGGAGGATACCCATAGCCAAGGGAAAATTACAGCTTGGACCATTTGATGCGGGAAGTGATGGAGAGTTGAATTGGTACCATAACCCATAGATCCCATGATTTAGGTGGCATTGGGATCCAGAAGAATCCATTGGGGGCAGGATTGGCCAAAGGATTATTTGGGATCCAGGTAAATCTATTAAGGGAAGGGTTGGTGAGAGGATTTTTTGGGATCCAGGTATCGAAGGATCCATTCAGAGCCATTCAACATGGAGGGATGGAACAATACATTAGGTTGTATGGGATCCTGGTATCAATGTACAGATACTTCTGTTGTGGATAGAAGTGGATTGCTTGATGACAATAAATCTTTGGGCCGGAGGATTTGCAATATTCCATTTCTTGATCCAATCAAAGTGGACATAATCAATCCATGGTATTTACCATGGTATTTTCCCATGGTATTGGGCCATGGTATTTGTTGTCGGTTTCCTAGAAAAATAATAAAATAAGGTCTCTAGAAACTCCATCAAGCATATAAAAGGGGAGAGAAGCTAGGCATTTAGAATCATTCTGGATTATCTATCTTATTTTGTTTGGGTTGAGAAGTTGGCTTGGCCAGTTCTATCATTGATCCTGGGACGAAAACCTCCTGGTGAAATTGTTTGGTGGATCCATCCAGGGTCCACGATTATGCTTTAATGTTTATTTCTATTTTAAGGAGCAGCCAAGCATGCGATCTACAGGAGCTCAGATTTATTGTATGGGCATATGTTTTATTTTCAGCTAATAATATAAATAAAGTGTTGCATTTCTAGATCCTGTCTATGTTCACGGTTTTACTGAATGTAACTTATTGAGAACATTAGAAATGTGCTAGATCTGACTAAATTATTAAGGTTCAGGATCTTACAGTGGTATCAGAGCTATGCATCTTGCTAGCCTGAGGGTTTTATGCAGGAAACTTCGGTGGGATTTATTCTCACCCTAGCATACATCTTGATCTTTGGTGGAATTGAGTATCACCCTAGTTGGTTTTATTTTTCAGTTGATTTAAAGAACAATTTGTGCGTTGCAAAAGGAGCAGAAATTGATTTAACCTGATCTGATCTTCTAAAAAGTCAAGGAGGAGGATTGGTTCAGCCGACAATATTGAGAACAAAGTTGAATTTTTCTTAATCAAGAGATGTATTTCGAGCGTGAAAGTGGGTAAATGGACTTGACTCACAATTTTAAGCCATGTTTATAGTTTTGAAAATTATGACAAGGGTTGATATTTTTTTAAGGGTTTGATTTATAAAGAAAAGGGAAGGAATAGAAAGTTGAGTTTAGTTTGGGAGCTGTATAAAAGAAATAAAAATAAATAAAATAATATAAAAAATAAAAATCTTTGATACAGTGTTGTTGAGTGTATTCCTTCATAGTGCATCATTTTGGGGTCTGCTAAAGTCTATCATCATGAGATGAGTTTACACATACATTGAAATTAGAATGTTATCTTGTGCAAAAGGGAACATGTATTTGGGCAGCATATCTCCAAATCAAGTGCTGAAATATTATTTCAAGAGGTTGTGTTATTTATATACTTTTGCTGGCACCAACTTAACCTAGTTTCATCAGGGCCAAAATCAAAATGTGAGAAGGAAGAATAAATTTTTGTATATTTCTTTGTCTTTCTATTTGAAGATGGATCGTCTTGAAGAAATTTTTAAAAACAAATAGAAAATCTTTGATGTACTAGTGAGGCTATATGGTACTTTAAGTAGCCATATCTCCATTGACCAAAATGATAATCAAAACAAGAACAAAATTTGTAGCAAGAATGAACTAAGGAGGAGAGGACTATGCTTTATCTTCAAGGGACCTTGGGCCCTTAACCATTCATGTCCAGGTGATAAGAAGAAGGAAACAAAGAAAAAACAAGAGGAGATTACTTCAAATCATGGGGAATATTTTGTATATGGGTCTATTGATCATTAGGATGGTGAGCAACATCATGACATTATTCAGGGAGGCTTGTAGGACGAAAAACATTTGGAAGTGCATGAGGAAATTCTACCTAATGCCATTGATGAGGTTGATTCCTATAAAATGGAGTTCGTAGATCCCTAGGGGAATATCCCTGAATAATATGAGGAATCAAGTATACATAAAATTCCACCAATGCATCTATGTTAGAGAATTGAAAGGGATGAACATATTGTCTCCACAGATGAAGGAGACCTGGGAGATTTGAGTGAGGATCTAGCCATAGTGAACCAACATGATGAGTATGATCACGAGGAGCAACATGACAAACATAATGTGAAAAATGGACCATTCCTAGAGAGTTGCTAAAAGGCTCAATTTGAAGATGTGGTCATTAGGCATTGGGTGCAAATAGATACAGAGACAGTCAGAATGACACTATAATTGCCAGTAGAAGAATTTCGAAAAAGGATCAAGCATTTTAAGACAGATCTTATGTTGTTGAAGTAGAAAGTCTGGACGGTCCGAGACACTGCCTTACAGGAGAACAAAAAAAAATTGAGGAACTCATAGGGGTATGTGCCGAATCAAAGACCAAGTTGTCTAGTGTTGAGGAATGACTCAAATATCTCATAAGGTAGCAAGAGGACTATGAGTGGGAGTTCCAAAGTAGCCCTCTATAGGAGTACATAGATAAGTCTTGCAACACTACCAACAACCCACTTTTATACATTGGGAAGAGAAGTGAAGTGTTCTCCATGAATCTTGTTGGGTAACCAAGTAGAGCAGCATGAATCAAGCATCGAACACCATCAACATAGTATATTTACATATATTCATTCTTTCCCAAGTATGGATTGACGAGAGATCATGAGTTGGTATTCTGTTGATGGGTCGATTATTTGGAGGATACCCATAGCTAAGGGAAAATTATAGCTTGGACCATTTGGTGCGGGCAGCAATGGAGAGTTGAAATGGTACCATAACCCACAGGTCCCAGTAGGTGGCATTGGGATCCAGGAGAATCCATTGGGGGCAAGATTGGCCAAAGGATTTTTTGGGATCCAGGTAAATCTATTGAGGTAATTATTGGTCAGAGGATTGTTTTGGATCCAAGTATAGAAGGATCCATTTAGAACCATTCAACATGGAGGGATGGAACAATACATCAGGTTGTATGGGATCCTGGCCTCAATGTACAAATGCTTCTGTTGTGGATAGAAGTGGATCACTTGGGGACAAGCAATCTTTGGGTAGGAGGATTTGTAATATTCCGTTTCTTGATCTAGTCAAAGTGGACATAATCAATCCATGGTATTTACCGTGATATTTTTCCCATGGTATTGGCCCATGGTATTTGTTGTCGGTTTCCTAGAAAAATAATAAAATAAGGTCTCTAGAAAGTCCATCAAGCATATAAAAGGGGAGAGAAGCTAGGCATTTAGAATCATTTTGGATTATCCATCTTATTGTGTTTGGGTTGAGAACATGGCTTGGCCTGTTCTATCATTGATCCTAGGACGAAAACCTCGTGGTGAATTTGTCTGGTGGATCCATCCAGGGTCCACGATTGTGCTTCAATGTTTATTTCTGTTTTAAGGAGTAGCCAAGCATGCCATCTAGAAAAGCTCAGATTTATTATATGGGCATGTATTTTATTTTTAGCTAATAATATAAATAAAGTGTTGCATTTCCAGATCCCGTCTATGTTCATGGTTTTTATTGAATGTAATTTTATTGAGAACATTAGAAATGTGCTAGATTTGACTAAATTATGAAGGTTTGGTATCTTACATGTAGTTAAAAGAATGAAGAGGACAATTTTAAATATGGTATGTTCCATGATGTTTTTCAAGAATGCAAAATTTTTGTTTTGGGGGTATGCAGTTCTATGTGCTCTGTATATAAAGAATAGGCATCCTTCTAATGAAATTAGAAACAAGATTCTTTATGAATTGTGGCATGGCCACATTGCTTCGGTAAATGATATCACGGTCTTTGGTTCCACCTGTTATGCCTTTATACCTAAGGAACAAAGAAACAATATTCGTGAAAGGAGTTGAAATTGTACCTTCTTGGGTTACTAAAATACCTCCAAAGTATATCGTCATTGTGATGAATTAAATAAGAAGTTTGTAGTATCTAGAGATGTGATATTTCTTGAATTTTCCAAGACTAAAAATGCTGTTGAGTAGCATCTTCATTGCTTGGATAGATTCAAGCATGAAAATTCATTTCAAGAATTTGATAATCAGAATCCAAATATTGTGGGGGGGATTCCTATAATAGATCAATATTCTAATCTTCTTCTGAAGCACTCTCTCCCCCACATGAAGCTCTAGCCACGAATGAAATTTTGAATTATGTGATTGACAGAATTGGGAGACTGAGTCTTGGTTCATCCCCAGCTCAGTCAACTGAGCAACCTGAGCCATCTCAGAGAGGTCCTCCAAAATGGCCGACAAATACACTTGAAAATTTTCATTCTAATGAGGTTGGAAATACATGAACAATAAGTTCCACTAGGAAAAATGGAGGTAGTATAGATGATTCTGATTCACCTATTGATATGGATGTTTCTTATAATTATGAATTGAACTTGTCTACATATTTTGAACCAACCTCCTTCAAAGAAGTAGCTTGTCATGATGAATGGAATGAAACGATGCAGAAGGAATATGATGCGTTAATAAATAATGACACTTGGAATCTAGTTGATCCTCCATTTTGAACCAAACTTATTGACTATAAGTGAGTCTACAAGAACAAGTAAAAAGTTGATGGCTCACTTGACAAGCACAAAGCCAGACTTATGGAAATAATGGGTTGATTATGAGGATAAATCCCCCCCATAACAATATGGGCTATCATCCAAACACCCTTTTCCTTAGTAGCTTAGAAATGTTGGAAAGTCCGTCAGATGGATGTAAAAATTAAATTCTTGAATGGATATCTAAAGGAGAATGTTTTCATGCCCCAACCAGAAGGATTTGTTTGGAATGTCCAAGAAAAAAAGGTATGCAAGCTTGTAAAATTCTTGTATGGCCTAAAGAAAGCACCGTGAGCTTGGTATACGAAGTTAACTAAGAATCTTCTGAAACTTAACTTTAAAGATTATAATATTGATGTTGCAACTTTGTTTGTCAAGAAATTTGGCAAAAAAATTGTGTATGTAGTGGTGTATGTAGATGATACTTTGATGTCAGGGAAGAATGAGAGTTATATTGAATCCATAAAGAAAAAATGGATGAAAGGTTTTGAAATGACTGATTTGGTTTAAGTTCACTACTATCTTGGTATTGAAGTAACTCAACGTCCTAAGTTTATATTCCTCTCTTATAAGAAGTACATTGGAGACCTATTGAACAGGTTTGGCATGGCTGAGTGCAATCCTTGGACTAATCCAATGGAATATAACTTTAAGCTCACATCCATTGAAGGATAAGTATTTTAGGATGCAGCAAAGTATTATCAACTTGTAGTAATTTTCAACTACCTGAATATTGTCAGACAAAACATTTCATTTTATATTGAAATCTTCTCAAGATTTATGAAAAATCCTTGTGAGTGACACTGGACTACTGCAAAAAGAGTTCTGAATTAGTGTAAAGGGGCTCAATACTTTGGACCCAAGTATACACAGGTGGTTGACTTCAACTTGATTCGATACTCTGATTTAGACTTTTATGGAGACAAAGAAACTGGGGTATCTACTTCAGGTTATACTATGAGTCTTGGATCCGAAGTTTTCTCCTAGAGGTCACGCAAACAATAAGTTCCAACATATTCCAAAACTGAGGCAGAATGTGGCAATAACTGAAGCAACAAGGGAAATTGTGTGGCTCGAGAAAATTATAGAATATTTGCAGATGAAACGAGTGCATTCAACTCCACTCGTGATCGACAAAACTTCTCCAATAAATTTGGCCAAGAACCCAGGGTTCCATGATCAAACGAAGCACATAAACACAAAATAACATATGATTCGACATCATGTTGAGGCAAATATTATCAATCTATGCTTGTGTTCCATAGCGTTTGGAAGAAAAAAGTTCAAAAGATTCATAACGATGCTTGGACTCACAAACATCCCTTCAGATTATTGGGGGGAATGTTGACACCTAATCCTATGGATTGGGTGAAATTCTAAAATAGTGTAATAGAAAATAAGGAGAGGTGGAAGGTGAAGAGACATTGGGAAATGAATCCCAATAGTCCCCCCCTCCATGTATATATTTGTTTGCACCTTTAATTCAAAAATTAATTTAGTTTTGTGGAGTTACCTCCTAGCCTAACAATATATATTGTATACACTGAAAAATATTTCCATTGAAAAAAATGTGTAAATATGTATATGAATCTTACCAATTATATTAAATTCCAACAAGAGTAATAAAAAAATAATATATTTAGCGAATTAAAGAAAAAAAAACATACGACAATAATATAAATCGTGAAATAACACAAGTACACATCACTCTCCATTGTAATCAACTTGATTATCTTCCTCACTTGGCATGATATCATTTTTTTTCTCAAAAATATGTTTTGATATATGGTCGTGTCTTAATATCAACCACCAATTCCTATCCAATGCATCTGGGTAAAATAATACCTGGTTGCAGTGTTTTGGGAAAACATAAGGCTCCCTATCTTCATGCCACATCTTTCTATAGTTGATAAAGATCATCCCACTATTGCGATATTCCTTTACATTATTCCTATCAAAGGTGTCCCACAACTTGCACCTAAAATTAACACACTGGAATGAAGAAAATTCCACTTGAGTGGTCTCTTGAATATTTACAATGTAACTTAACATCCCCTACATTAGGTTTTTATCGTGGTGGCTAGCACCACTAGATTGGTTGAACTCGACTTCCACTCCACAATCTTGTGTCATTCATACGTCATAGAAATCCTCCATGTGAAAATTTGGTCCATATGCCAACATAGATGAGAATAAATGCACCTATAAAAAGGTGAAAAAATCATACTATCATTTATCTAATAACTCGAACATAATTAAAAATATAATATATATATATATATATATATATATATATATATATATATATATATATATATATATATATATATATATATATATATATATATATATGTTACAATTTAAGTGTGTAGTATGAAATTAAAAATGTATATAAAGATATTATTACCAAGGTACTTCACAAAATCCTTAGTTTTATTGCATCCTCTTCATCACGCAGGTAATGACCAAAAGCACCGTATTTCTCTATGACTTGATCAACAACCCAACTATTAGGGCATATCATTGGAATATTTTCTTTTAAATGATTAGGATAAGGCACACTTCTACTATTAAACCATTTGAATTTTTTCCTATCACTGTCCAATTTCCTTCTCTTCTACTTGTACAATGTGACCCACTATTGTGTCACTTCCATATTATAAAGAAGTAATTTTTTTATTGCTTCAAATTTTGAATTCATTTATGAAATCAAACCAACAGATATAGTGAGCACAAGTTCAAAATATGCAATAATATTAAGTTTAGTGTGACTATTTACTATGTATATATTTGATAAATTATAAACCGTTGACTCTTTATCATGCACCTCTTTCCATTCATTTATATAAACATCCCTTCTCCTTTGTTTTAATCCCTTTCATCATCCCAAATCGTTGCACCTACTATGTTGTCAATCTGCTTGATATACTTACTGGAATAATATAAAGGCTCATATGATATATACCTGTATGTCATAGATCCCTTGGATTTTTCCCTTTGTCAAAAAAAAAAACTTTCAATTTATTCATAAACCTCTACAAGAAGAACATATAATGACAAGAAACAACCCCAACTAATTCAACCTCATCTACTAGGTGAATCACAATATGGAATTGCAAGTCCATGAAACTTGTCGATATTTCCTTCTCAAACATACAAACAATCTCAACTATCTCTTGATGCCACTATGGGATGTTATCCATATGAATCTCCTTTGATGTGATCAACATACAAATGCAGAAATTTTAGATATGGAATGTCATAGGTCTTGGGGTAAGTCATCGTTCACACACCTACACATGAATAGAGGATAATGATACTTCAAAGTGAATAGTAAATTATACAAAAATTAATTATAAAATATCCCATTGCATAAAAATAAAAAAATAAAAAAATCATGTTTTTGAAATAGGCACTCTTAGAAGGTTGAAATTTGATCATGAAATTTCAACATCGACAAACGATATTTTATAGTGAAGTATCACCATAGTGAAGACCCATAAAAGAAGGCACCCTCAGACTCATTATAACTTCCTTTACCAAAGAAAGATCATATATATTTAAAATCCATGGGGCATCACCTTCTTTAAACCAATACGGATCAACCTCTCCTCTAGTTTCTTGTCTTGGGCAATGATTATTTTTTGTTTTTGAAGAAATAAGATCTCTCCTAACAACCTATGTGTCATTTTATTTTGATGATATGTGCCTCAATAAAGAATATGAAATTTTTTTAAATATATGCATGGGATCTAGTAAGTGGGAAATTTTAAGATTCTCCCAATATGGGAGCTCATAAATGATCTAAAAGCACTATTAGTTTTGTTGTGCTAAGTGTCTTTTCAGTTAGATAACATGTACATATTTTTCTCCATTTGTTTTCTTAGGGATTAAGGATTTTAACCATGAAACGTAGATGAATTTGTGAATTATAAGCATGAAAATAAGGCTAAATAACACTAAACAATAGTGTATAATAGAGAAATAAAATCAAAAATAACATTTACACAGCAGGCATGATGAAGCAGTTCACCCCTCCTGGGCTACATCTGTTGGTCTAGCTCCCAATGACATGTCCATATTTCATTATGCTCAAAATTTTGCAAATACATGTGTTTACAAGCCTCCAATGGCTATTTTCTCTGCACCAATGGCTCCAAAATGCTCAAATTAGTCTAGGTAGACTCTTTTTTCACCCAAATTGGTCAAAAATTGACCCTCCTAGCCTTTTTCCCAATAACTCCTACAAATCCTGCACTAAAATTGGAGAACTACACTTGTGCACGGTTAAAAATAGCAATTGCTCTGAAATTTGGTGGCATGCTACAGTAACTGCCAATCATAAACCATCGGATATAAATTTAAACCATTAATGGGTGGGGGTGGGCACATTCCAACCCCCAAATCCTCGGTTACATTAAAGTTTGGGATGGAATCCCATGCCGAAACCATGGTAATTTTCCGTTTAACTGGAGTTTTTTGTGGGGCTTTCCCCAACCGTCAGCTTGACCATCACACCTGACCGCGATTTTGTAGCCATGTGACAAGGCTCAACCGCAAGGTCAGATTTTGTTTTCGGCTATCCGTTGGATGTTGAAGTGAGTTGTTGTATCATGTGACCACTCAATCGGGGCCGGCGGCAGGTTGGGACCGCCGGAAGTCTCCCCCCGCCCCCCCCCCCCCCCATATGCAAAGTTTGTAATCTTTAAATAGATAATTTGACCCTTAAGTGTTAAGTCATAACAGGCAGCCCAGTTGGTGGCAAGCTTTATGGGCATGCTGGAGGTCACGGGGTCGAAGCCCCCGAACCTCAATAAAATTTTATAACACTATACAGGGGACATGTGGTAGCCTCAGCGCTAGCCATGTGTCACCCATTCATTGTCCCTAAATTAAAACTCATACAACCATCCATCAACGAATGAAAAGGCGCCACTTGGCAGAATATCATTGGCTTGAGAAAATGGAATATTATTAAGAATTTTCCCATTTTTTCTAACTATACACCTGCATGCTAAATGGGCATCCCAGTCAAACCTGTTGCAAATTTAACTGTTCGAGAAATCATTCAGAATGTGATATCTCCCTGATACGACATTGGTTTTTCGAACCGTTCACAGAGTCAAAAATAGAAAGATGAGATCTACTTGGTTGCTAAAGTTCCACACAATTTCGAGCACTTTCAATTTTGAGAAAAATTTATGAACTCCTGATCACACCTCCCCATTAGGAAGATTTTGGACCCCAAAATACTTGATTACCTGTTCAGTAGATGAGGGTACAACTCCCTCACCTTTCCAACTTCCATCCACTTTGCCTTGCTTGGCTTACTGTGTTTGAGCACAACTCAAACGTAGTGAACACTTCCCCTCTCTGATGATCTTGTCCTCCTATTAAGAATTGTATCTTCCTTGAGCTCATCCAATAATTCTCGCAAGAAATCTTCAATAGAAGTTAGTTGAACATCACTTCCTTGATCATCGATCAAAGGTGGCTCATACAAATGTAAGTTTTCAACATTAACAACTAAATACATTTGCATATATGAAGGCAAGTCAAGTTGAAATGCATTATTACCAACTTTATTTATGATCTTGAATGGACCATAGCGAATGGACTTGAGATTTTTACCTTCCCCTTGCATCCTTTCTTTGCTTATGTGTAACCATACCTGATCTCCTTCTTGAAACTTGTGATCAACTCTATGTTTGTCATGGCACTCCTTGAATTTTCTTTGACTTTTATCAAGTTGTTTTTGAACTTATTGATGAATAATCTGAATTTTCTCAATGAACTTTCGAGCCTTGTCAATATCACTATGCCCATCAATTGCAACATCCTTCTCAAAGATGAATTCTAAAGGCCATTTTTCAAATAACCAAATCATACCTCAAAAGGTGATGTATTTGTAGAAGAGTGCTTTGCCCGATTGTAAGTGTGTTGAATTTAATGCAGTTGCTCATCTCACAACTTAGGATGTTAGCTGCATTATCCTCTCAATAGATGCACAATCCTCCTGTTCACCACCTCGGTTCGGCCATCAATTTGTGCATGAAAAACAATACTCTTCTTCAACTTTGTGTCCATCATACTCCAAATATTGGGCCAAAAATTCCTAATGAACCTGGAATCCCTGTCATTAAGAATAGAAGTAGGAAATTCATAACGAACCCATACATGTTCAGAATAAAGTTCAGCAGTAATGGTTTTCTTAGATGGCGTAAGCACACACATTTTACTAAATCTATCCACAACTACATAAATATAATCATGTTTTTTTCTTGACATAGGTAGACCTCCAACAAAGTCCATGGAGACACTCTCCCATGGCCTTGATAGTACCGGTAGTGGCGTGTACAACCCAAGATTTCTATTGCTAGGCTTACTTGTTGCACTCATAGAACAACCTCTTATAAAGCATGACACACTATCTATCATGTGAGACCAATAGAAATACCTCTGTATATGCGCCAATGTTTTTCTTACCCCAAAGTGTCCAACAAAAAGAGATGAATGAGCCTTTGTCATGACACTTACCCTCTCTGCTTGTGGTATGCACAACTTGCCCAAATGAAACAAAAACTTGTTATGCATGTGATAACCATTTTCCTCAACTTGATTCCCTTCACTCAAACTATAATACACATCTTGAAAATAAATGTCATGTGGATATTGTTCTATGTAACTCTCATGTACAATAGAATCATTTTTGAGTAAAGTAGAAGCACTTATAATTGGCCTTGAAAGCATATCAGCAACTTTATTGAAAATACCTTTCTTGTAACTTATAACCAAGTGAAATTGTTGAAGGAATTCCATCCACTTGAAATGTCATGATTTATGTAATTTTGTTTGTGACTGCAAGTACTATAATGGTTGGTGATCGATATGTATAATCGTCTATTTACCCATCAAGTAGTGTTTCCACTCCTTGACGCTTTGTACAAATGCATACAACTCTTTTTCATATGTAGGATAATTAGCTACAATACCATTGAATGTTTCAGAATGAAAAGCTATAGGCCTACCATGTTGAAAAAGAGTTGTGCCCATGGCGTAATCACTAGCATCAGTTTGTATTTCGAATGGCTATCTCAAATTCGGTAATGCAAGGACTAGAGCAGAACTGATACTGTATTTTAAAGTTTCGAAAGCTTGTTGTTGTTTTCCTCCCCATTAGAATCCTTTCTTCTCAAATTTTGGTCCTTCCACTCCACATCTTTCATGTCATTTTCTTGTTAATAAAAGTTACTTTATTCTGCACTTAGTAACTTTCACTATTACTGGTTTTACGAAATTTGGGAGACATAATCCCTCCTCCATCTCCTTATAGCTAGTAGGTAGGTCATTTTTAACATCATCCTACCTTTTCCTTGCTATAACAATTATCTCTTGTATTGCTATCCAATCTTGTCTATATCATCGTTATTCCATTAATGGAACCCTCCCTTTTCGGAATCTCTATAGCACCTATATAAGTGGGATTCTAAGGTTTAGGAGTTTTTTCCTTACTTATTCTCCATGGAAATTTGGTATTTTAATAGCTGAATTATTTTACTAACTATTAATAACATTTACCAACTCCACATCCATTTTAATTAAAATCACTTACATTTTATAATACCTACCTTTATACAACTCCTTTAATGTCCCGCGAAGGTAAAGGTATTTTGGTATTCTATATTATTCTATATTCTGTTTAACACATGTTGTTTATTTCTCAATTTATTATGAGAACTCAACCTTCGTAACATTGCCACATCTCTCCTTATAGTTTATCCACTAAGTTACAAGCATATGTGACCCCTTGTCACTTGTTTTCCTACTTGAATATTTTACTTTACCATTTTAAAATTTTATATTTTCTTTAGAAGCCAACCTTCTGTATAATCCTCCCTCTCTCCATCATAGGAGGAAGGATTAATTATTTTTTTATTTTATTTTATTTCGGAATTCACCCTGAAATTCATTATTTCTCTTAGACTGTCGTCTAGAGGAATCATCTTCCTCAGAATCTTCTGAGTACTTTACAGTTCCCTTTTCTGTTTGCATTCGATGTATCATAGCCATCAATGGAGTATTTGGCTCTGCTGGGTTTTCTCCACACCCAGATCTACATACAGCTCATCCCCTTTACTCATGGTTCATAGTTATATAGTTTAGCACTGTTTCATTGTTCCTAAATTAAACATTAGTGAAATTTAAATTTAACAAAATTTTCCTTATGTGAGCACAATTTTTTTCCTAGTGTTTTAACATGGGCTCTGATACCATTTGTAACACCTCTCATTTCATTTTTTTTTTTTTTAGTAATATCTATAACTTCTTATTTTAGTTAGACTATACTTGGTCGCATCCCAACATATTTCTATTACTCACAATTTCCTACGTCATTGTCTACTTATTTACAGTTTACAATAGTATTTCCAATTGCCACATATCTGTTACAATTTTCCTTCCATGTAGGATTTACTTTCCTCGTTCAATATGGTGTATTTATAAGTCTTCCATTTCTTATTTATTATTATAATATTCCTTCTTAACTTACTCACTTAACCTTCTATTACATATTCACCTTACCTATGTTCAACATAATTGTTTGACAATAGGCATTAGGTGACCTATCATTTACTTTCTCACAATTTTACAGATATCACAATATCTTCAACCATATACTATTAACCACTTACAACAATGTGGAAATATCCCATATAGTCATTTTATCCCTTTTAAATAATATTATTATCCATATGACATTGATCAACACTACCTAGACTTACAAGTCTCTTTACCATACATTAATTTTAATCACATTACGTATTACCAATAGAAATCTGCCTTTATGTTCCACACTTAGATATACGTAAAATGGATAACAATTATGGTAAATTTCAAAAAAATATTATCAACTTTACGTTCTATTCGAAGAACCTTAATGGATATTTTCCTTAAGTTTTTTACAATGCTTCCATAAGAAATGGAGTCTGTTTACCCATTTGGTTAACCATTTTTATTATAGTAGTGTATGTATCATTAAATTAAATCCATACACCTTATTTAATATTATGAATTTTGGTGGCACACTGCCCAACCCATTTCAACCTTGTTGTATACATTATTGGCTTACATGCTATTCTCCTGCACTTTATACAAAATTTAATTAACTCTACTGTTAGATTGTTTACCAAGACTGATACTTCAGAGATTTCACAACCGTCCGGTCTCGAAAATGACCATTCTAAAAATGATTATGTCAAATTTCGTAATTTAATCTTCTCAGGATTCCTTATCATTAAACCTCTTGTACCATGTCACATGACTTCCCACGCCCAACTTCCAACACATCAATCCAATGGATTTCCATGATCCATTGATGCATGGATGAACTAGATTTACTAGTCTAAATTTGGGTTTGGCATAAATCGTTCCGGTTTTTTTCTATGGACTTCTCTTTTTCCCTACGACCAGAACTTCACACTTATCTCTGCAATGCATCTCTGTTTTTGAATAGAAATTTCTCATTTGGCAAGAGAGAGATTCAATTTGTGCACACAGAGAATACCTTTGGTGTACTTACAGGTATACGTCTCACAACATTCTTTCAGTGCGAAACCCTTTGTTTTTTTTTCATTTATTTACTTAATGGTTTCAGGTTAGCCATTGGAGAATTTCCATTTATGCTCAGGAGTAAATAAGCTGGATGAACGCTGCTATACATCGTTAGGAATCTCAATGCAAGTGTCTCCCTAACTTGACTTACTCCCATTGTGTGACATCGTATAGTAAGTTTTTTATGCAGTCTTATATAACTTTGAACTTCAATTTCTTCTATATGTTTGAGGTATTAATTGAAATGGTTTGTTGTAACTTTCTATCCCTTCCCTTTTTTCTATTTTAGGATTTTTATTTGTCCCCACCTGCATTGTTATTCCTTTACTGTTTCAAAAACGTAGAGTTTGGAATTCTTGTTATCTATAAATTAGAGGGAAATCGACAGTATCCTCCGTTTTCCTACACTATTAGGGTTTTCGTATTGATATATTCAATTCGTTATTGACTATAGTTTTATTTATTATAACGCTAGTCTAGGTCATTTCATTTTCTTCTGATAGAGGTTTCTTTTTTTGAAATTATAGAGAGGAAGTTAAGCAGCCTTTTGCTCTGTCTCACTACGTTGTTTTCTTTGAAGAAATCGCACACCATACAAGTAAGAATAACTCTGAGCTTTCCTTCCAATAATACATTATTGTAGTTTGGCTGGGATTCATATAAATTATGAAGTCTCACAGTGTCGGTTTTAATTTCCGAACACTACTAAATTGTTTTCCCTTTCTTTGACTCATGAAGAACCATTTCTTATCGAGCCCTTTCTGTGGGTATTTTAAATTTATACCCCACAAAATTTTATTTTTACAATTTGGTTTCATTACTCCTGTTCGTAGTTTTGACTTAAGATGAGGGTTTTATTTACATTCATTGTCCCTCATAAGTTCATAATATTTCTTTCATTTACAGTGAGGACTTTAAATAAAAATTAGTTTCTATATACTGTCTAATAATAAATTGTTTCTATATTCCTTTTCACATGTTTTTGAACTATTAATATAGGAGCTATTCTCAATCTACACATATATGATTTCTTTGTATTTTTCTAAGTACTTGTATATTGTACATAACACTCGGCATTAACCATCTTCTTCGGTGTAACCACAGGTCCACTCTATACCCAACCTTAAGGTAAAATTTCTTCTTTAACTCTCTTTCTCAAGTTTTTCAATCATCATTTTTCTACCCTCCTTCCCAAAACTAATTTTCGCTTTTTGGTCATTACAGGTATTACATGTATAACCTTACTTCTCTTAGATTCAAATGCATCTACTACTTTCAAAATCTACTCATACTACCTAACTATGTTACCAGGTTGGTATGGATACCGATCAAACTTCTCATATGCAAATTTGCACAAGTTTGCTGAGAAAATTCTTGCAGAGTTCATTTTAAGGGACAAAGTGCCCTTTGTGCAACTTTTAGTAGTAGAATCTCTTGTATAAGATTGTATAAATAAAATGGAAACATCTACAAGATGTATAATATGGACTGCTAATTTCTAACTCTTGGAATATGAGCTATATTAATCCTTTTGTTTTTTAGACACTATTAAATTTGTTTTATTCCAGTTAATCATTACCTCCAATTTCATGTGTCAGGGTATGTAACCCAGAAGCCAATTTATTTTTCTGTTTCAAAATAAGCAGTCAATGAATATGTTTTGAATTAACCTATAGTATAAAAATCTTACTACTCTCATCTGTATATATTTATTTGACTGGGTATTCTAGAGTTCTTTCTTTTAAATCAGTACACTATTTAAATTATAACATAATATTCTCTTTCCAAATATACTTCCGATTTCAGTTTTATTATAGGACTACAGTTCAAATATATACATCTATATAATCTCTTCTTGTAAAGTTTATTTATAGGTTCCTTTCAATAAATAGTACAATAATTATTTCCATGATATGGCACAATATATAATTTGGTAAACAATATCTATATTTATCATTCATTTCTATTCATAATCTATTTCATAATGCAATGTACAGTTTGCAAACTACTTAATACTTAATAGAATTATTAGCTTTAAAGAAATGTCAGTTTCCTGTGAGGTACCTAACCTCAGATCTAGACCCAATACTGGGTTTTAGACATTCTTAGATTTGGTCCTCTACAGAATTATGTCTATACAAAATTACAGAACGGATTGTTTTACTATAGTCAAATTTGTTCAATGCACAGACTTCTAGATTTTATCTCTAATTCCTCTAAGTTACCCAGTATAAACTCATAACCAGATACCAAAATCCATTTAGATCTAACTACTTTACTTTCTCAATTACTCATTATAGAACTAGAACATAATTTCAAACTATTCAAACCACTGAAGGTTTCAAACTATGCATAACACTGAAGGTAGACTAGTTGCCTCCCAACCTTAGAACTCTTTCTCCAAAGCTCACCCCTGAGCAGATATCCTTTCCTCCAGTGATAGAAAAACTCTTCTATATCATGAATCTTCTTATATAAGATTTCTTCTCCAGGTTTTTTTCCTTAACCGTGTCCAATTAATTTAGTATGTTGTTTTCCTGTTTGCGTAAGCTTTCCCTTTGTTTCTTCCACAAAGGTACTTGTAAAGCTAGCTTTTCTGCATTCTAGCTTTATTCCACCTCTTCCCAGTAATTTCCTTTTTACTAGGGAAAATTTTTATATTTTTATCTCCAATCTAAATTCAGTATTTAATGTATTTCTTCCAAGGATTTTCGGAAGACTAGGAAAGTCTTACAACCTTATCCATCCTCATAGATTTGTTTTTTTAGATCTCTAATCATAATCTAGTCTTTGCACATTAATTTCTATATTATTTTATTAATTTGATTTAATAAAATATATCCAAAATCAATATGTTTTTCTGGGGTCCACTTTGACCCTTAAAGTCTTTAACTGCCTATTTTTAAAAGAAGAAATTTAGGGACATTACACAAAGGACCCAAGAGAAGAACACTATATTCATTGAAGGAAATGATAGGAAAATTAGATTTGGTTGTTGTCAAAAAAGAAGGAAACTCAACAGATTTGTGGCATAAGTGCTTGGGTCACATGAGTGAGAAGGGTTTAAAAATCCTTGTTGGTAAAAATTTACTACCAGGTTTGTGATCATACAATCTGGATCTTTGTGAGCATTGTGTATATGGTAGAAAAATAAGGGTTTCATTTCTTATAGGTGGTCATGACAGAAAGAAAAATGTGTTAGAATTGATAAACTCAAATGTGTTTGGACCTATTAACATCAAGTCATTATGAGGAGCATCATATTTTGTAACATTTATAGATGATGCATCAAGGAAGGTTTGGGCCTATCCCATGAAAAGTAAAAGTGAAGTGTTTGAAATATTTCAAAAATTTTATGTTGCTGTTGAAAGAGTGACTAAACAAATGCTCAAGTTCCTAAGAACAGACAATGGTGGAGAATATTACTCAAATGCCTTCAAAGAATATTGTAACAGGTTTGGCATAAAGCATAAGACTATGCTTGGTACACCTCAACATAATGGTGTTGCAAAATGAATGAATCACACCATTATGGAAAAGGTAAGGAGCATGTTGTCCAATTCCGGTTTGGAAAAGCATTTTTGGGTAGAGGCTATGAGGACAACATGTTACCTCATAAATAGATCTCCATCTATAGCCTTGGATGGAGGCATCCATAAAGAAGTTTGGACTGGTAAGAAGTTGAATTATTCTCATTCGAAAATTGTTATATGTGAAGCATTTGTACATATTACCAAACAAATTAGAACTAAGCTAGATGATAAATCAATGAAATGCATTTTTTTGGGATATGCAGATGAATAATTTGGTTATCGTTTATGGGATCTAGTCAAACATAAAATTATTAGAAGTGGAGATGTTATATTTAATGAGTCAAAAACATTTAAGAGGAATTTAGGTGAGGTGGAAGTTAAGAAATTTGTTGACAGGTTTGAAGAGAAGCATGAAGACATCCCACCAATGCAGGAAAATGGGCAGAAAATTCACGAGTAGGAAGGACAGCAAGAGGAAAGTGATGAACACCAAGAAGAAGGGATCTTGCAAGAACCTTTACAAGAGATTCAACCTGATAATGCACCGCCACAGTTGGTTTGCAAATATTCTAGGCCTCATAAGCCTTCACAAAGGTATACTCCCTCAAACTATATCATATTGAGTCATGAAAGTGAGCCTAATTGTTTTGAAGAGGCTTGTAAAGTTGAGCATAGTAAATAATGGAAGAAAGCAATGGAGGAAGAAATGAAATCTTTGTTGAAAAATAAAACTTTGGAATTGATAAATCTCCCAAAAGGTCAAAAGGGTTTGCAAAAAAAATGTGTGTATAGAATTAAGCATGAAGGTGATGAAAATAAGGAGAGGTATAAAGCAAGGTTGGTGGTGAAATGATTCGCCCAAAAGGAAGGTATTGACTCCACAGAAATTTTCTCACCTGTTGTCAAAATTTCATCCATTAGAGTCATTCTCGGTCTTGTTGCTGCTTTAGACTTAGAATGTGAACAGTTAGATGTAAAAAATTCTTTCCTTCATGGAGAATTAGAGGAAGAAATTTGTATGAAGCAGCCAAAAGGCTTCATAGAAAAAAGAAAAGAAGACATTGTTTGCAGGTTGAAGAAGAGTCTCTATGGGTTGAAGCAGGCACCTCGACAATGGTACAAGAAATTTGATTCATTCATGTTAGAACATGGTTTTCACGGGTTGGAAGCCGACCATTGTGTCTATATCAAGAGGTATGATCAAGGAAAGTACATCATATTATTGTTATATGTGGATGACATGTTGATTGTTGGGCATGATAAGAATATGATTAATAGGTTGAAGAAGGATTTGGGAAGCAAGTTTGCAATGAAGGATTTGGGTCCAACACAAAAAATATTGGGCATGAGGATCATGTGTGAGAGGGAAAACAAAAGGTTGTCGCTGTCACAAGAAAAATATATCAAGAAGGTGCTTGACAAGTTTAATATGAAGGATGCCAAACCAGTTGGTACACCCCTTGCTGGGCACTTCAAGTTGAGTGTAACATCTCTTCTTTTCCACCCCAATTTTTTTTTTTTTTTCTATTGATAGTTTAATTTTTTCCTTCTATTGGCCACAGCTATTCAGATCTACCTTCGAATTTCATCAATTATGAAACTCTATTGCACAGGATTTTCCTATTCCTCCTATTACTCATATATGTATGAATGGGCTGACTATCATAGTTTTATTTTTCTCTTCCCATATGTTTTTGTGGCTTATGGTATATATATATATATATATATATATATATATATATATATATATACTGTTCACACATAATTTATATGGTTACCTTTATCCATAAAAATTTCTATCTGTGCATTAAACTTTTACATACAACCCTTATAGAGTACACCATACCTACGCTTTGGATTTCGATGTCATACCCTTATGGATTAAATGGTGGATATGTTATTCATTTATGTTTATCTCCTCGTACTCTTCCAAGAGTTATAACACTATGTCTGGAATTCGAGTTATCCATGGTTCTGAACGATCTATTTCTATTTAAATCGTATGTCATTTATATGAATTCATTATAGCCTTGCGGCCGTTGTTTTCAATGTGGGATTATCGTACCCCTAGCACCATGGATATTTCACGTACTTCCAACTGTGGCGAATTTTCTATGGAGATAGGCAACATTAAGGTTGTTGTACTGGTTGTGTTTCGTTGGCAAGTTGGATAAATGTGTTGGGCATTGGTAACCTCGTTGACATCTCCACGTCAACTTGGTTTGATGGCGCTCTGTTGATTTTTAAATTTATGTTATCTCTGGATACGCTTTGGGTCATGTTTACATGCAAGGGTTTATGTGTTTACGTTTTTTATATTATGAAATGTATGTCTGCTCATTTATTAACGCCGGTCATGTGATACGATTTTGAGTACTGTGGGATCGATTTCAATGGATTTACATTTATGTTTTGGACGGCTATGTAATGAATTTCGATTTCCCCACTCGATCCCCATGTATACCATCGGTCCAAGGACACTTGGACGGTGGAGATGGCTTAGGGTTTTTTTAATTTTGATTTGAGAAAATTGTATTTATTTCTGTGATGTCAAAGGGATTGTTCTTTTGCCCTTCACTCTTCCTGCCCGACTCCTGGTGTCGAGACTCTGCTCGTTTGGGGAAACAAAGCGTCGTGCTCTCCCAGGCTTCTGGACGCAACTATTTCTTCATTGCGTGATCATACAGGTATGTAAATTTGAGCATTTCACTGGCTTGAGTATGTGGATTTGCTCTTTTTGCACAATACCTTTACACATTTTCCTTACCAGTAGAAATACGCTCGATTTTGGGTGTGAGAGCAGTTGTTAAATAAAAAATTTTCCACATATTTTCGTTTAATTTTGGGATATGAACCAATCTCTCGTTGAAATCTCTCTTCTCTATTGCTCTTGATTTTTTTTTTTCATTCCAACATCACTTCTTGCATTTCGTTTAGCATCCCTTTGCTAAATTCTGGAGCATTTCATTTAGCGTCCCTTTGCTAAATTCTGGTGCAAATACTTAATCCCTGTCTGGTAGGAATTTATTCCTCATGGTCTTTCATGGCCATACGCATCTTATTCGAGTCGAGTTACCCTAGCTCTAAGCGTCTCCCTTCCGGCGAGCATCGCTACCCTAGGTAAGCAATCGGTTCATTTGTAACATTTTACCATGTGCGTTTTCGTTCCAGGTGATTGTCTTGGTCTTCGAATTTTTAACACTATTTCGATATTCTTTTTGCAGGTAGTTTTGGAGGCAAAGGGTTTTAATCTTGAAGGTAACCCTTTTTTTTTATGCCCGGTTCTAGTACTTTATTTTCTGTGGGAAATTCACATCATCTCGTTATCACTATTCTCCGTTGCCCTCATTTTGGTTCAGGTAAATTTGAATCTCATCAAGAGTTTTCTTCAATGGTATTTGGTGAATTTGTATTTCACTCGAACTTTACTTCGTTTGATCTTGAACTTTCAGGTTGGTATCAACAACGTCTTAATCGGAGTGTGAACAGACTCTCTCGTTGTTATTATACATAATTTGTTCCGACAATTCAAGTTTTATTATCGTAAAAATTACTACTGTAGTAATAAATTTTGCCAGATACTGGGACTATTAACAAGTTAATTTGGGTGATGTAATTCCCGAGATAAACATTTTCTATAGTGTTATTATGAAACACGATAGCCTAGTTCATTAGTTTGGTTCAGAAATTAGTATATGCATTTATCTATAATCCCTCTCTGTTCTCAGTGACAGATTAATAATATATTTTAATGGTTTCCAGGTTGCTATTTCATGTTATTACTCATGTTAAGTTTATTTCTACAGTAATTGTCTGCTTAAATTTAATTGATGGAAATAATAAGTTTACTAGTCATATATTCCCTTTCTGTTCCCTCCACATTGAAATAACATAAATGTATATAAATATCTCTGTTACAAGAGTTTACAAGTCTACAATAATCTAGTGATTCCTGAATGTGTAATCACCATTTCCACCTGGTCTATGTGTTCATGTGTATTATACTACCCAGCAGTATAACTCTTCTTCTACCCCTTGATTTAAAGTTTCCATGTATTATTTACTCGTGTCAACAATAATAACCTCTGGAAATTATATTTATTTATTTATTTATTTTTATAGGTTCAGTATATCTAGTTTCTAGCTAACACCTCTAACCAACATTTTATGTAGATCTGGTAGGTGAAATATTTGTTATCCTTCACAGCTTATAAATTTTTGCATGCACTTCATATGAGTTTCCTTATATTTATTTTCCAATAGAGTATTCAGTTTGGACATTTCACCAGTAAAGGATGTCATTCCTGCACCAGTTTCGGTTTAATTCTCAGACCAGAATTGTCTACAGGTTTATTAAACCATCATTACCCCACTCTTTGATATCTGAATATATCTAACTATAATAACTGTGCTCAACTCTCTGTGCTTTTCTTATTGTAGAGGGTAAATCTATAGACATGCATGCACTATTACTTCAATGATCTACAGATCTGAAATCAACATATTTTCTAGTTCTTGCTGATTTAATCTTATTTTTAACAGAAGTAGATTAAAGTTACACACTTATGAATTATGAAGGTAATATAAATCTCTAGATTTAAACCAGTCACTGGTTTAGAGCTTCTGGATGATTTTCCTCATAATTCTTGTTCCTACAACTATGCAGAACTGAGAGGATTTAATTCTTCTAACAATTCTGTAAATGCATGGAACACAAGAAAAGCATTGCAAGTAATTCATTCATTCTTAAACACTATGGGCATACCACTTCTGCAATTGACCAGTCCTCCCAACCTTAGAGTCCCTCTATCTCCAGAACTCACCCCCAAGCTGAGATCACCTCCAGAACAGACCAACATCTAATCTGTTCAGGAGTAGCTTATTTAAGCTTTTTCTCCCCAAAGCCTGTTTCTAATTCTGCGTCCATAATTTCAGGATGCTTTTCTTCCTGTTTTCCTAGGATTCCATTATTTAGGGACTTTTAAAGCTGATTTCTGCTTTTCTCAGCTTTTTACCTCTTCCCAACTACTCTCCACCTCATTGGGGAAAAACTAAAGTTTTCCTCAAAAATCTAATTTGGAAATAAATTCTTTCAAGGATTTTTGAAAGATTTCTGGGGAAAGTATTTGCCTCTTTCCATCCTCATGGATTTGGCAAGTGATCTCATAATTCTCATTTGGTCAATCTGCACAAAATTATTTTATTTAATTTCCATAATTAAATGCTTAATTACATCCACAAAATACTTATCCATTGGGGTCCACACCCCTTTGGATTACAGTTCAATGTCTAGCTTGAAGGAAACATAAAACTAGGGGTGTTACATTGAGTGTTGAGTTATGTCCCAGTGATGATAAAGAGAAGGAAGAAATTAGAAAGATTCCTTATGCTTTAGCAGTTGGAAGCTTGATGTCTCCTATGGTATGCACACGACTAGACATTTCATATTTAGTGGGAGTTGTGAGCAGATTCCTTGCCAATCTAGGAAAACAACATTGGAAAGTAGTAAAATGGATTTGCAGGTATCTTAAGGGTACTAGTCATTTTTTCTTATGTTTTGGTCATAATGATACTATGCTGAAGGTTTTACAGATGCAGATATGGCTGGAGATATCAACACCAGAAATTCCACGACAGGTTAGTTGTACACATTTGCAGCTGCAGTTGTATCTTGGGTGTGAAGGCTACAAAGAATAGTAGCTCTCTCCACAACAGAAGAAGAGTACATAGATGCAACAGAGGCTTGTAAAGAAATTTTGTGGATGCAACAATTCCTAGGAGATATAGGAATCAAGCATGACAAGTATGTGTTGTATTTTGATAATCAGTGTTCCATTCACTTGGAGAAAATCCAGCATTTCACTCAAAAACCAAGAACATTGACTTAAGGTACCATTGGATCCGACATGTGTTGGAGGAAGGGAAGTTATCTTTGGAAAATATCCATACAGATAAGAACCCTGCTGATATGTTCACTAAGATTCTACCAAGAAGTAAGCATGAGTTATGTAGAGGCATGGTAGGCATCGGTGTCACTTGATTCAAGATTATTCATCAAGCTTCAAGTGGGAGAATGTTAAATGTGAAGCTGCATTCAACAACGACGCCAAACATAACCTCACCACGCACGCAGTCCCAACTGACCAACGCCGTTATAGACCTTGCTGACTCTCTAACAAACAATGGTGCCGAACCTAGCACGCTGCCTAGCCACCGTGATATACTATGTAATCATCTATTTTTCACATGCAAAATTAGCCCTCTTCTACAACTATAAATTTTTATTTCTTACTTTTTCCTGAGCAAGTCAAGCCAAGCAAGGCAAGGCCTCCTGTAATAGAAATATTCTCCAGTTTCTATGTGTTGTTTCTCTGTTCTTTTCTCTTTTTGTTATATTTGTTTATTTTCTGCTCTCTATTCTGCTACTCTGCTCTCAACATCGTAGGTATTGTACAATAGAAACTTTAAAGAAGACGTTAAAGGGCTCATGGTATCTGCAAATCCAGGCAACTGAAAAAAACCAGAATTAGATTTCTCTACCCTATTGTTATTATTATCTCTAATCATCTCTATTCTATTTGCAAATTAGGTCTGCAATTAGCTGAAAGAATTAAGATGATGTGAGAAATGGGACATACAGTTGAGTTTTCAGCCATTGCGTTATACAAAGCATGCCCATTGATGATTACCTGTATGCTATAATAATGGAATTTCCCAAACCTAAACAATCTTCTACTATACGAGTTTTTTAATGGAATCCATGAAAAAGATAAAATTTTGTCTGCATGTACGAAGAAACATAGGTCAATAATCCTATAAAAAAAAAAATAGGGACTGTTAATAATCATCAATATTTGCTAAAAATATTCCCAACATGCTTTAATTCTCATAAGAGATGGAAAATCACAGAATATATGTCAACTTGCTTCAATTCTCAATGACAATTACCATCAAAACTGACGCAGGCCGCCTTCATCACACAATCATTCAGCTATGAATATAAAACCATTACATAAATAGAGAATTTCTCTTTCAAATATGACCTTATGGTTTAGAACCATACACCACCCAAGGAATCCTCAAATGAAAATCTTTTTCAAAAGTTCCAGGAAAAGACTTAAAATCCCAATAGGTTTCATTCACATATCATCCACAACGTATATCCACACTCCAAATCTGTTGTAAATAACTTACCATTCGATCCAAAACCCAATACCTTTCTTTCCTTAATTTCCACAAAAATCCCAACATTCCCATATAGCTAAATTTTAAAAATTAAAATTTAATGGCAATTTCATATTACTGCACATCAATTTAATGCTCTCTAATAAGATTCGAACTTGCTTTTTTAATGCTAGCGCTCCCAATTAGAATTTAAATAAAAAAAATCTAGCATTCAAATAACATCAATCTGGCCCAGCAAATAAACTTACCAATAACGCGCCTCTCTGTTTGTTTTATTCAGGATTCCGCCCTTAAAACCCGAATGCTGCATCAAATTTTACTTGTACACAGGTAATTCCCAATCAGATGATTCTCAGCGCCCCAATCGAACTTAATAATGCCGGTTTAATGCTGTATATCACATCATTCCGCCTTTAAACACAAAATCAACATCGATTTATATAAATCGATCTCTCTCCCTTCTTCAATTTGTCACCATCCGGCGAATCTGTTACTCCATACAATACATCTACATGAATAGATTTAAAACATCATTCTGGCATTTAAATAATTCGACTTCTGAATTAATTATCACTTCTGGCAATTAAAAAACATCACTCTGCGTTAAAACTTGACCCATCGAAGGGTTTAAACCTCTCGCACCATTCCAAAGTTTGAATACCCATCCGCAATTATGATGATATTAGAATCGATTTCAAATTATGAACTCAACCACGCTTGCATAAACAGATTCGATCTTATAGACCACTATTCTGCTCACTCCTTACTACGCACCTTCTTAACACTACTACTGGGACACACAATTAAAAGCGATTCTAATTGAATTCTGAATAAACAGAGTTTTTAAAAAAACAAAAGCCATCTGCGCCATCGATCAATGCTACAGATCGATTTTGACAGCAACTCATCATAGCATTTCTTCTTCTGCGATCTAGAAATTCAGAATTTGGCTTTTCAAATCATATTTATAGTGATGTTGTATACAAGCTACAATTCAATCAATATGCTATGCAACAGTGAATTTGACTTCATCAAAGCTGATATGAAAATATCAAATTACTTGATATCCGATCCAGCACTCCACAAGAATGTTCGATTTTTTTTTTCCTGCGGTTCCTTCAACAAATACAGGTTTATTTCAGTTCAGGCATGAATCTATTTTAACTGAAATCGATTTCTTCTCCATATGCTTCTGAAAAAATCCAAACATTCTTTCAACACAAAGCATGAATTGATATGAACTTAATTCGGTTCTTTCTTCAATTAATAACAGCAAATTCGATGTTTGATGATATCGATTTCTTCACCCATGAACAAAATTATATCACAAAGTTTATTAAAATCAAACCTATTCATACAAAATCGAACTCAACAATGTACTCAAAGGTCAAATTCTACACTAATATAAAACAAAAATTACAAAGAACCTCTCATTCATGGCCAGATATTCAAAATTCATGGCCCTTTCAGCTGTAAATAGATATATAGGAAAACCCCTGTCTCCTACTTCTCTCCCTATTCTATTCTACCTCTCTATTTTCCTTTGAGGCCTATCAATTTATACAAATTAAAAATGCACTAATTTGAGTTCAATCCCTTTAATATCTCAACAAATCCCCAAATCTCTCAACACCCCTAAAAGATAGATCTTTATCCCTAAAACCTTGCAACTAATTCTAACTTAGGATCCATCATTAATTCTAAATTATCTCAAGGCTAATTTCTCTCATGTTTCCAGTTGTTTGGAAACATTTACAAATTCTCACATATAATTAATTAAAAACATAATTAATCACTCAAAACTAATATTAATATTTACATGAATTTAATAAATTCTCAAAAACATGAGACCCCTAGGTTCAATAAAAATACAAGGTATTTTTCGAGCTAATGCTCCTACATCAGACTCCCAAGGTAGAAAATGATCATGATCTCCAGATCATGCGTTTTAAGTACTTGTCCGCCTGGATCCCACACCTTGTTTTGTAAGTCATCATCTATATCTGCTATTGTGTGCTGTTTTTCTCCAGGTCTCCATATTTTATGTTGTCTTGCTCCGCTCTCTGTACTTTCACAATCTGACTCTGTCTTCATTTTTCTACTGCTGCTTCTTTTCCTTACTGATGTCTTCCTCTGAGACACTTTCAGCATGATTCTTCTGATTGTTTCAATTTCTTGGTCCAATAAATCTCTCGGCTGCTGATTTCTTGTTGTCTGTTGAGCTAAGACGGCTTGATCAGTTCTTACTCGTTCAATTTTCAATGTCACTTGCTGACTTCTTGCTGCCACCCAATCATCCATGCCCTCTTGTTTTCTGCAACGGAAAACTTCTCCTCTGCCTCCTCCTATCAGCAACTTATTGGACAGGTACATTATGTACTTCTTTCTGCTATCTTCATCTCTCTGCATCTGCAAATCCCAATTCTGAAATTGAGATTCTTCCTGTACTGAATCTTGATTATTTAGCATCATCTCCAGAAACATAACATCTTCATCCCATGGATTAGAAATTTCCACATAATTCTCTTCCTCCTTTATTTGACTACTCAGTTGAGTCAAATGTTCTTCAACACCTGCAACAACACCTGCATTCACAAAACACTTGTTAAAATAAAAATCATAAGGCCTCAGTGCCTTACTTCCCACTGTCAGCACTTCAGTATTCTGATCCCAATCATTCTTGAGACTATCAGTTAGTCTCTCCTCGAAATCATCCTCTTCGAGAATGTCTCTGTGTTCTGGTTCATAAAAATGAACCTCTTTATTTCCATTCATCTCTGTCTTTATACTCTGAACACTTATCCTCTGTGCTTCTAGTCTTTGCTCTAGGACATTTAACTCATGCCATAAACCTGTCACCTCCTTTGAGAAACTTTCTGTGCAATCTTCACTACCTTCACAAGCCAAGCTTTCTGTTGTCATCATCTCTTCATATGTCATCAGACCATAACTCTGATCCTTAACTTCTGCAATAAACTTAGTTATCTGTCCATCACTCACAGTCCCTGCATTCATACACAAATATTCAGTTTGAAAATCACAAAGTTCAACAGTCTCAATTGTTGGTTCATATACCAGCTCTTCAAGCTGATCCTCTTCTTCATTCACAAGAACTTCCTCTTGTACTATAACATCTTCAAGTACAAACGCAACACTGCTTTCTTCTTCCGAGTACTTATCTCCTGAAAGACTCTTTTCCACACTTGCGACAGCTTCACAAGATTGCGCATCCTCCTTAGTAAAACCTGTAATCACATCACAATTGTCAGATATAAAACCACAAGATTTTACATCATCCAGCTGATCTGGATCTGCCCAATAGTTCAGGAAATCATCAATGATCTCCTCTTCCTCCACTTTCTGTACATCCATCATCTGCTCAAGCTTCTTCAGCTCCTCTGTTAACTGCATGTTTATCTGTTGATCTCTTTTCTGTTGTAGCCTTTGCCACTTCACTCTCTTCCTCATCATCCAACCATGTCTCTGGTCTCTCACATTTTCCTGTAACAACTCCATCAATAACTCGAGATGAACCGCGATCTCAGCTTTCTCTTTCTCATACTCTTCATCAGTCCACTGTTTCAATATGCCATTTACCTTGGCATATTTTTCCCTCTTTCTACTGTGGCCTCTTTTTGAACCTCTGCTCTCTCCTTTATGACTTTTAGTAGTCATCTCCTTCGCCATGAGTTCCTCACCCATGAGTTGCACCAAGCCTCTGCAACAGAAAACTCTTCTGCTGTCGATTACCTCACCAATCCCTTCCTCGGGATCTGGCCTTTTGGTAATCACCGGTCCTCTTCTAGAACCATTTGAGCATTTCTCCACTGCTCCTTTAGGCTTCTCTCATCTGCAACTTTATTCAACCTCTGTTGAATCTCAGGTTCTGCCACATTCACCTAGAATCCATGTCGGACTCTTTCATCACTACACTCCAGCTATGATCTACTCCTTTCCGCTGAGACTTCCTTCAACATGCCTGCAATAAAATTCTTCATAACCTTCAAACCAGAGTTAAATATCATCTACAAACTCACCTTCAAGATCCTGTTGATCTTGCTTCCTTCCTCAACTGCACTTGCCTCTTTGTGTTGCAATCTTTGTCAGTTCAAAATCAGATATTTACTCATCATATGCAATTAACTCAATTTTAAAAACTTGAACCCTCACACAGAGCTATTCCAGCTCTGATACCAAAATGACGCAGGCCACCTTGCATAACCCAGAATCTTTTCTCTCACCTACATATAACATGTGCAATCCAATAACTCCCACATAAACACCCCAAGTCCGGTCAATATCATTTGCAGAAGCTTCATCACACAATCATTCAGCTATGAATATAAAACCATTACATAAATAGAGAATTTCTCTTTCAAATATGACCTTATGGTTTAGAACCATACACCACCCAAGGAATCCTCAAATGAAAATCTTTTTCAAAAGTTCCAGGAAAAGACTTAAAATCCCAATAGGTTTCGTTCACATATCATCCACAACGTATATCCACACTCCAAATCTGTTGTGAATAACTTACCATTCGATCCAAAACCCAATACCTTTCTTTCCTTAATTTCCACAGAAATCCCAACATTCCCATATAGCTGAATTTTAAAAATTAAAATTTAATGGCAATTTCATATTACTGCACATCAATTTAATGCTCTCTAATAAGATTCGAACTTGCTTGTTTAATGCCAGTGCTCCCAATTAGAATTTAAATAACAACAATCTGGCATGCAAATAACATCAATCTGGCCCAGCAAATAAACTTACCAATAACACGCCTCTCTGTTTGTTTTATTCAGGATTCCGCCCTTAAAACCCAAATGCTGCATCGAATTTTACTTCTACACAGGTAATTCCCAATCAGATGATTCTCAGTGCCTCAATCGAACTTAATAATGCCGGTTTAATGCTGTATATCACATCATTCCGCCTTTAAACACAAAATCAACATCGATTTATTTAAATCGATCTCTCTCCCTTATTCAATTTTTCACCATCTGGCGAATCTGTTACTCCATACAATACATCTGCATGAATAGATTTAAAACATCATTCTGGCATTTAAATAATTCGAATTCTGAATTAATTATCACTTCTGGCAATTAAAAAACATCACTCTGCGTTAAAACTTGACCCATCGAAGGGTTTAAACCTCTCGCACCATTCCAAAGTTTGAATACCCATCCGCAATTATGATGATATTAGAATCGATTTCAAATTATGAACTCAACCACGCTTGCATAAACAGATTCGATCTTATAGACCACTATTCTGCTCGCTCCTTACTACGCACCTCCTTAACACTACTACTGGGACACACAATTAAAAGCGATTCTAATTGAATTCTGAATAAACAGAGTTTTTAAAAAAACAACAGCCATCTACGCCATCGATCAATGCTACAGATCGATTTTGACAGCAACTCATCATAACATTTCTTCTTCTGCGATCTGGAAATTCAGAATTTGGCTTTTCAAATCATATTTATAATGTTGTTGTATACAAGCTGCAATTCAATCAATATGTTATGCAACAGTGAATTCGACTTCATCAAAGCCGATATGAAAATATCAAATTACTTGATATCCAATCCAGCACTCCACAAGAATGATCGATTTTTTTTTTCCTGCGGTTCCTTCAACAAATACAGGTTTAGTTCAGTTCAGGCATGAATCGATTTTAACTGAAATCGATTTCTTCTCCATATGCTTCTAAAAAATTCCAAACATTCTTTCAACACAAAGCATGAATTGATATGAACTTAATTCGGTTATTTCTTCAATTAATAACTGCAAATTCGATGTTTGATGATATCGATTTCTTCACCCATGAACAGAATTACATCACAAAGTTTATTAAAATCAAACCTATTCATACAAAATCGAACTCAACAATGTACTCAAAATTCAAATTCTACATTGATATAAAACAACAATTACAAAGAACCTCTCATTCATGGCCAGATATTCAAAATCCATGGCCCTTTCAGCTGTAAATAGATATATAGGAAAACCCATGTCTCTTACTTCTCTCCCTATTCTATTCTACCTCTCTATTTTCCTTTGAGGCCTATCAATTTATACAAATTAAAAATGCACTAATTTGAGTTCAATCGCTTTAATATCTCAACAAATCCCCAAATCTCTCAACACCCCTAAAAGATAGATCTTTATCCCTAAAACCTTGCAACTAATTCTAACTTAGGCTCCATCATTAATTCTAAATTATCTCAAGGCTAATTTCTCTCATGTTTCCAGTTGTTTGGAAACATTTACAAATTCTCACATATAATTAATTAAAAACATAATTAATCACTCAAAACTAATATTAATATTTACATGAATTTAATAAATTCTCAAAAACATGAGACCCCTAGGTTCAATAAAAATACAAGGTATTTTTTCAAGCTAATGCTCCTGCATC
>CM076580.1:448924102-449003018 GCA_034641835.2 Pinus albicaulis | reverse complement strand
CGATGCGATCTGTACCTGCTAAAAACTGAGACGTAGGAATGTAATTTTCTTCCCTCGTTTTGGATTCAACTGCGGGTCTTCTTAGAACGCAATCCAATCAAATGAATTTAAGGCGTCCGGAAGTATAGAACACTCTTTACCTCTAATTCCTTGCAAATTCCCTCCAATTCTCTGAAATCTCTGGAGAGACCCGCAAGCTTCTGGCAGCTTCGGGTAGAGGGAGGGACCAGCAAGCATTGATGGACTTAAAACCCTAGAAATTCCCTGTAGTAGAAATAAAAGATTAGAGTTTCACGGTCTCTGAAATCTCTGGAGAGACCCGCAAGCTTCTGGTAGCTGATGAATATGGAGAAGAGGAGAAGTTATGAGGTTATGGAACTGGTAAAAATGCGAGAAAATAATATATTTTCCTGGAGATTTTCCGCGGCTGGAGATTTGAAGGCTACAGATTTTTTGGCAGCTGGAGATTTAATCACTGCAGATTTTACGTGGCTAGAGATTTAATCGCTGTAGGTGAGGAGGACGGCAGATAAGGACATGTATGGCATGGCATGGCATGACATAGGCATGTCCATTAGTACTCTTAAGAGTATTAATGGGCCAATAGCTCAGGATTTATTGATAGTTGATGGTTTCTATAGCCTTTCATTTTTACCTCGTGTCTTTACTTTTTGGGTTACCTCATGTCTCATTTGGGTCAGATAAAATTGTAATATTTTCAAGAATATATATATTTATAATTATATAAATCAATTTTTCATTTTAAAAAATATACTAAATCTGAATGAATCACGCTAATCAAACTTATAATTTTAATATATATCTACCAGATTTCATTTTAATTAAACTTAACCAATTAAAAAACAAAAAAAAACAAAAAAAATTTAAAAAATTAAAAATCTACTAAGTTTGTGTCAATTACATCATTGAAACTTATCATTTCAATACATATCGACCAAATTCCCTTTTAATTAAAATTAACCAATAATTTTACAAAAACATATACAGACTTTAAAAAAAAAAGTTATACAAATGGTTATTAAAATGTATTTTTAACTCTATAAATAGATTCCTATTGCAGAACTCAAACTTATAATTTTAAAAAAAATTATTAAGTTAAAAAAAAAAAAAAAAACTACATCCATTATTAAAATATATTTGTAATTATATAAATAGATTTCTATTACACAACTCTACTTTAAAAATTTGAATATGTATATGAAATTCCATTTCAAATGAAATTAGCCAAAAATAAAAAATAAAAAATATATTAAAAAACATTTCACTTAAAAAAATTTAATAAGTAGTTTTTTAAATTTTTGTTGCTATTAACACGTTTTGGCCTTAAATACAGGAAAGCCTCTTCTAAATTACATTAGGGATTTGTTTATGTATCCAACAAAATAGTTTAGTTGTAATGTTTGAATGACTTTTTTATAGTGGAAATGGATTCAACACCATAAAAAAAAAAATCATAAATCACCCCAAATCTTAAAATTCGACACTAATAACCCAAATTTTCAAAAAAAATCACAAATATTTTTTATAATTTTACCAAAATTTTTAAAATATTTTATAATTTTTTTTAAACTACTGGTTACATTAGCATGTTTGGCCATAAACACACAATAGTCCAGGTTCACGAACTAATTTCTTCCTTATTGAATTCTCTTCATTTCAGAAATTTAAGAGGAAAAAAAAGTTCTACTTTGTTCTAAAAATGAACCTACCCACCATGGGCTCCTCCATATCGGTGGTGCGACCAACACGTTTGCCAATAAACACGCCTACGTCGAGGTGCGTGCCGCTAAGTTGAGGTTCGTATATCGCGAGAATTCTTCAAAAAAAAGACTTGGGTGATTATAAAGACACATGTGCATTACATACAAATATATTTTTTTGGAATAAGCTACATATAAAAAGTCAAACAACCTCACTACTGTTAAAAGATTTTCAATTAATATTGTTTTTAGTTGATCACTAACATTAAAATAATTTTTATTAAGATTATTAGATGATGTGAATCTATTTTATATCTTAATCATTTCTTCTAATTAAATCAGAAACGTTGTAATCGACACTCTTTATCATCAAGAAGTAACGTACGTGCCATCACCGTTTCCTTGAGTTGAATCTGTAGGTAGGAATGTCTGGTGAAGGCCTCAAGATCTTGTGGATCATCACAGTGAAGGGTGCCATCGTTCTCTGCTCAAAGGAAGGTCACCGATTCAGGAAATTCAAGTTGGAATGGGGCCTTGTGGGGAGATGAGGTGTCCTTCATATCGTGAAATCAACTGCACCTGGCACTTCCCTGGATTTGGCGAGTTTTAGTGTTACGAGCCATCATAGAAATTGTGCAAGTGGCCACAAATATCAATGAGTAAGAGCATGCATACACCCTGGGGCTTCTGCAACTCGATTACAACGAGCCAAGCAGGGCAGTGCCGATGATCCACAAAGCATCGCTGCTAGTGAGTAGAATGTGTCATAGGGTAAGGCTGACCGGACACCCACACACTGGCTTTGAATTGACAGGCTGCTACCTTTGTTGAGAATGGCTCGTTCTTGCAGAATGGCGGATGTGTTATGATGATCTCGTCAAATGTTCATGTAAATGATTCCTAATTACTACCATATCTGGTGTGGTTATGGGTTATCATATGATGAGACGCTGGTTATGTGGGTGGGTTTCTTGTCTGTAGTTTCTATTGAACTTTTCGGGGGTGTTCGAGGTGGGTGTGACCACCCTGCTGGCTTTGATTATCCTAAAACCGATCTTTCATATCCTCTGGTCTAATGGTAGTACAAGATGATAATAGAGTAAAATTATCTTCCTCCGCCCATACTTCCTCGTTTGACTCTCTCACGGGTGATCAATGTCAATATAGCAAATGGTACCCATTGTGGCGTAAGTGGGTGGAATCTATTATTATCTCTCGTCCATGTAAGAGTCTTGGTTTCAGATTGTGCAAAAGATGGTGGTCACTACCGGGTTGCATCTGTTGTTGCTGTTGTTGTCATGTTTAGGGGGTGGGCATGGACCTAGTTATTCCGATGACCATCTGCCTGACAATTTCAAAATCTTTTTCCGGCCTATTCTCCGGAAATATTTGAATAGTTTCCAGGGATGTTTTCGATCTATCTAGATTTCTTATCTGCCATTTCTCGTGGCTATACTACTATTTGAACATTTTGATCAGATATGCTCAGTGGCGGCTACAAGTGATCAGGTGTGCTCAGTGGCGGTTGTAGGTTCTGTGTGGTGTGGCTTTTGATCGATTGCACTGCTAGCGGGTGATCTTCACAGGATTGCTTGGATTGATCTCTTGGGATGTTCGCCCCATTTTTTCTAGTCTTTTCGGCATTTATGGGGTATTAATCTCATCTTCGATATTCTAGCAACTTCCTTATTAGGATAGTGTAGGTTGGTGGGATCGTACCAACTGTGCTGACGATCCCAAGGAATTTTCATTCATTCTCTGCGGAGTACACATGCTCCAAGATGAGATCATATTTGGACACTATTTCCAGATCTATCTAGGTGGATGGCATTATTGGGTTGGGGGATCTGTCGGTCCTTTCCTATCATTGAAAGGTGTTCTTTTTGGATATGACTAATTGGGACTACCAATTTTCATGTTGTTTCGGACGTTCTGGTGACATCTCCTTCACAGTTTTATCGCATTAGTGTATTATTTTGTTTGGGGTAGGTACGTATAACAAATAGTTTATTCTAACAATGGCCATCCCTAGCCTGGTGGTGTTGTGACCTTCTTGTTGGTGTCAACCTGATCATTTGGCTGAGGTGTCATAATTCTTTCCATCGTATTCTGACATATGCATGCACAATTCTAGTGTGGCAACACTCTGATATTTCAGACATAGTTGGCGATTGTAGCTTTGCTGTAATTCTAATATGGATGGTAATATGGTCAGGATTTCGATGGATTCTATGCCTGCTGGTATTGCGTGTGATCCCTCACTTGATTTTGAGGTGGATGATTTTATTATCAAACAAGCTCTGCAGGACTGCTCTGAGATTAAGGTGAACAAACAACGTCGACCCAGAAGGCACAATCGTCGTGGACTTGGTTGTGGCAAAAGAAACATCTACAAACACGACATGGAGGTCAAGGAGGTATCTCTGGACTACGAAGACCTCTGTCTGCATGTGGCAAGCTTATAGAAAAGGGTGGTTATTGGCAGGTGGATGTTTCCTGATAAATAGGATTTTGACACGGTTACTTGGATTAATCAGAAATGGAACCCCATAATAGGTTACTTGCCTAAGATTAGCACGCTACTGAATGGTTGGTTCAACATTCATTTTATGGACGAGAAGGATGTCTTCAAGATTACTGGTCAGACTTGGGTTTGTGGAAGGAGTTTCATGCAACTCATTCCGTGGTACCTTGGCTTTAATCTGGTTTTGGATGCTCCTCGCAGTAGGGTGGTCTGGGTTAAGCTTCTTGGGTTGCCACTTGAACTCTGGACCCTTAAAGCATTGAGGGCGATTGGTGACTCAATTGGGTCCACCAAATATATTGATCCTAGCATTGTGGGGGCGAGTGACAAAAGAATTGCCTGGATCCTTGTCGAGGTTGATTATGTGGGTGGCCTTCCTGGTGATATAGATCTACTATGGTGCAATAGATGACATCGCCAACGTATTGACTTCAGGGGGATACCATTTCGGTGTCTTATCTGTCATAAGACAGGTCATCTAAGGGATCACTGCCCTTATCGTTTACGTCTTGTTCGGGCGGACGCGGTTGTGACGGGTGTGGGTGCAGACCGTCAGAACAATGTTGTCTCGGGCATGTCGGGTGGCTTTCAATCAGGTAATCCCATTTCCTCGTCATCTGATGACGATGCTTATAAAACTGCAGATTGTCATTATGATTTCTCTCTTCCTGATGTTGCGGTTCCGTCAAGTATTTCTAGTCTACCATTTGTTGCTCATAACTGAGATAGAGTACTGGACCCTCAGGTAAAATATGAGCCAAATCCTATTCCTTCATCACCCTCTAATGTACAGGGTGATCTTGACGCCCCTGTACCATGTCCCACTTTCACCCCCTCTGATTCTACTTTTCATGCCAATAATCCCATATATAGTTCTGGCCAACTATGTCAAAAGAATAACCTTAAAGGGGCCTCTTCCAATACCTCAAGGGCTGATGTTTTGAATTTGGGTCCCAGCTCTGCTGATGCCCACAATAATCCCAGGAATGACCCACCTATTTTTAAGACAACTGTGCTTTCCTGCGGAGAATCGTCTCGGACGTCTGTTGGGATGGCATCCGAGGGAAATTTCATGTCTCCACACTATACACCTGAGCGATCTGACCCTATACAACTATCTGAATCTCCTAGAAACTCTATTGGAAGTGATATCGATTCCCTCTTGGGGAATCCAAACCTGGACCTAGCTGCACTTACTGTCTTTGAGAAACCTCCAGCCTCTCCAACCAAACAATCTATCGCTTTATCGACTGCTATTATCTCCATCAAGAAGAAGGCAAAAGCTGCATGTCGCCTGAGTAAGGGAAAAGTCAAGTCCATCTCTCTGTTTTCGGATGATGATGCGGGCCTCACTGATATTCCCATAGCTAAATGTGATGTTGCGGACAACTCTTCTAGGGCGCTTAGAGCATGTCACCCTCGGCCCCCTTCCCCATGACCCATATCATCTCATTGAACTTATGGGGGTTGGGTGATGCCTCCAAATTTCATTGCCTGAGGGATCTCATTGTTTCGAAGAATCCGATTATATTTTTGGGTCAGGATACTATATCAGACAGTGCAAAAGCTATCAAAATGTTTCTAAAAATCAAAACATGATGGAATGCGGCAGCGATTAATTCTAATGGTCGATCTGGGGGTATGATTTCTATGTGGAACCCCGATTTTGTCTTTTTTAAGGCATTCAGCTTCTTTGGGGGTATTTTACTATCGGGGCATCTTAGAGGTCATCATGGTAATTTCAATCTCATAAATATTTATGCTCCATATTCAAATAGGCTGGTCTTTTGGAACAGAATGAAGGTGGCGGGACTCCTGTCCCTACCAAACCTTATTATGATGGGTGACTTCAAATCCTCGCTGAATGGGGATGAAATATGGGGCAATATCGCTCGTCTTGATTCTTTGGTAGGTTTTTTGAATGATTTGTTCTTATCTCAGGGGCTCATGGACATAAGACCATGCCCACTTGCTCCCACATGGACCAACAGGCGAGTGGGAGCAAATTTTATAGGGAAGAGGCTTGATAGAGTTTTGGTTAAGGGCTCTCTGATGGAGTCTTTGGAGGATCCTAGATCCTTGGTGTTGGCATTGGACATATTGGATCATATGTCGATAATTTTGACATGAAGCTGTTATGAGGTTATCAAAGGGCGTCCTTTCAAATTCATTCGAATTTGGCTAGAAGATCCTGAATATGCCAATTTGGTGGTTGGGATATGGAAGGATGGACGAGATTTGGATGGTCTAGGGGGTTGGGACTGTTTTCATCAGAGACTGCAGAAAATTAAGACTGCCTCCAAGAGGTGGGAACGCAAAAAGAAATTAGAACTCAGGGCAGAATATAAACATATTCAACAACAGATGGAGGTTATCATTTCTTCCTTCCTCACATGTGAATCGGATGAGCCCACACTGGATAATCTCAAATTGCTGGGGAACAGGAAAAGGGAGATTCTGAGGATTGAGGAGATAACTTGGCGTCTCAAGAGCAGAATCAACTTGCTAGCTGCGGGGGATCAAAACACAAAGTTCTTCCACAAGAGTGCAAGTGAACGAAAGAACAAGAATGCGATCTGGCGCATTAAGAAAGATGATGAGTCATATACTTTTACATGCTCTGACATTCAAAAAGAAGCACTCAGATATTTCTCCTCGTTCTATCAACAACAGGATGGGATCAACAAGGAAAACTAGGTATGGTTGCTGGAACATGTTAATTGTTTTTTTGATGGTGATGCTATTTCTTTTTTGGATAAATCTATTACAAGGAATGAAGTCTTAACGGTTCTGAAGTCCTTTTCCAAGGATAAATGTCCGGGGCCTGATGGATGGCCCACGGAATTTTTTATCTTCTTCTTTGATTTGATGGGGGAGGAGTTAACTCATGTTATTGAACACATCCGGACCTAGGGGGTCATGCCGGTCAACCTTAATTCCACATTTATTGCTCTTATCCCAAAGGCTGCTGATCCCCAAACTTTTGCAGACTATAGACTAATAGCACTTTGTAATGTACTATATAAGATAACATCGAAGATCATTGAAAAGAATTTAAAGGGCATGTTATCGACCTTCATCTCCAATGAACAATATGGTTTCTTAAAAGGCCGATCCATTCATGATGCCACGGCAATAGCATAGGAGGTGCTACATTCTATACACACAGAGAAGAGGGAGGCAATTGTGATGAAAGTTGACCTCCATAAGGCCTACGACTCTATCGACTGGTTCTATATCAGACTTGTTTTCTTCAAGATTGGCCTTCCAATAAGGATTATCAGGTGGATTATGACTTGTATCTCCACAATTCGGTTCGCTGTTATCATAAACGACATCCCTACTCATTTCTTTGCTGTTGGACGTGGTCTTTGACAAGGATGTGCACTGTCCCCATTAATTTTTATCCTAATCATGGATGGATTTAGTAGTATCATGCACATGGCGGAGCAGAACTGTTTTATTAAGGATTTCTCTTTTTCCAATTCGGTTTCATCGTCTCATTCATTGTTTTTCGATGACCTTCTATTATTTGGTAATATGAAAAGGAACCACTGGTTCTATATATATTATATGTTCATCCGTTTCGAATTTGCAATAGGTCTGGCCATCAATAAGGGAAAATCTTTCCTCATATATGAATATGGGGACCTGCAGGGGATTGCCTTCATTGCGGTTTTTTTGGGGATTGAATGTAGAGAGGCTACTGCTGGTTTTACATACTTGGGTTTTAAAATCAAACCGTGCGGATATAAGATTCGTGACTGGATGTGGCTGATCGAAAAATTTAGGAGGAATTTCAGATGGACACACAGATGGTTGTCCTTTGGGGGAAGGCTCATATTGATTCAGGCGGTGCTTTCTCAGATGATGGTTTATTGGGGTCACTTGTATTTCCTTCCTGAATGTATCATAAGGTTGATCAATCGCATAATTGCCCATTTTTTGTAGGGGGGTTCTCAACTGGCACAAAAATTTCACCTCTGCAAACTCGAGACCCTATGCAGGCCAAAAGAACATGGCGGTTGGGGGATCCTCAACACATGGATATTCAATATGGCGCTGCTCATTAAGTCTTTCTAGAGGGCAATACATGGAAACATTATATGGAGTGCAGTCATAAAATGCAAATACATTGAGGGTGATATTATTCATCGGCTTTTATGTATGCAGTTCTCTTTCCCCCGGTCAATCTCTGCCATCTGGTGGAGCTTCAAGAAGATTTTGGTCTATGTGGTGGTATGATTGGCGTGGCTCTTCAGGGATGGTGGTCGTATCCCACTGAACTTAAAAAAGCTTATTGCTTTCCCTCCAAACGCAGGACCATTGCCGGATTTACAATTCAGATTGGCACACAGAGGAATTCTTTATCTTGCTCAGACAATTCGATGCTGGTCATTCGGGGCTCCTGAATTTAAAAGTGCTCTTCAACTGGGGCTGGGGGAACCGGTGGCATCTGAATGGGAACAGTTGCACGATGACCTGCGTGGAGCTGGGCTTTGCTGGGATGCAAGAGGTGATGTCATTGTGTGGGATGGCCCTCTAAAAGATGGCGGATTAATAGTTAAAGATATATATAGAAGTCTAAATGCCTCTACATACCAGGGACAGATGTCCATGACTTTTCTACCATTCTGGCGGAGGAAAATCCCTACAAAGATTGTTCTCTTTGGCTGGCTAGTCTAGAAGGGTAAGATATTGACTGGGAATAACCGAGTCAAAAGAGGATATTGTGGGCCGTTCAGATGTGTCATATGCTGTGGTGATTTCGAGTCCATCTCTCATCTATTCTTCCGATGCCCTGCTATTGTGAGTTTATGGAGGCTCTTTAGTTCACATTTCATGGACCCTGGATGGTCCCCAGATGATTTCATCTCCTCCGCTTTGGAATGGGGCAAGCTGCGGGGAAAGTAGATATCGCTGCCTTTCTTCTTCATATGGGAGGTATGGTTGGGGCAGAATAAGTTGATATTTGATGATGTTCCTTTTTATATCCCGCACATTTTTTCTGCTATCAAGAGATGGATGGATGATCATCCCTCCCCTACTGTGTCCATATGGGACGGCTCCATTCGCATTCGGCCTCATGAGATGGCCATTCTGGCTATATATTTTCATGGTGCATGTGTGGGTGGTGTTATGGGTTGCAGGGCATGGATCAAATTGTTACAGAGGGAGAGGATTCACATATACTGGAACGGGGGACCGGGATCCAATAATAAAGCAGAGATCATTGCTCTCTGGGGTGGCCTTCTGGCAGCCTCCAATCTACAGCTACAGGATGCCCATGTATATGGGGACTCTCAGGTGTTATACGATGGGTGACAAACACTCCAACTATGATGTGCCCGGCTTTACTGGGTTGGGTGCATAGGACGCGCAGATTGTGGACGCTGCTCAATAGGCCTCCCATCAGCCATATCTACAGGGAAAACAACACCAGGGCTGATGGGCTCTCCCAAAAAGGCATCAACTCTGACTTTGGTTTAATGCATGTGCTTCACTTCAGAGATAAAAACTAGATCTGGCAAACTTCCATCCCGATTCCATAGATGAGATGCACAGGCGGAGGCTACTAACTTTTTTGTTTTTTCAGGGTGCCTATGTCTCCCTCTTTTTGGTATATCAGGAGAGCCTGCTACACTTGTGTCTGTGCTTCCACAGTTTACAATGGTTGTCCATGCAGTGCTGATGTATCAACAGGCTATTATCTTATCCTATTGTTTTCCTATATATTTTCCTAAACTATCATATGTCTTTTCTAATGTCTAACTGGTTGATGTATAACTTTTATGTTATGTCTCTATCTTTTTTCGTTTTTCTATAGGGATGTATGGTTTTCTGATCATGATGGGATGTGGTTTAAACCCCCTTGTAATATGTTTCCCACTGTATTCTTTGCCTCTCTTTCTTAGATAGGTACAGTATACTGCTGGATGATATGTCTCGTCTTCTCGCTGTATAGCTGAGATTATGTCTATCTGCAAATGAACTGATTAATATACATCAGCGTTTTTTTTCTGACTAAGAAAAAAAAGTTTAAGCAAGCCAACCGGAGGGGATATTAAATGCAATATCTACGTCTTTTATCTCGTAGCTTTTTTGGTATATCAATTATCAATTGATATGTTACAAGAGTATTTGAAACATTCAAGTTTCTGTTGGTATTATGCTTACACATATATACATAATTGTTTTTTTTATTTTTTTGGGTGACAATATTGTTTTTGGAAGATGAGACATTATCATCTTGGTAATTAATTAAGATTTTTCTAAGATTATAGTTTTAGAAAGAAATTATGATCTTCATAATTAATTAAGAATTTTTTAAGATTATAATTTTAGAAAGCAATTAAGAATCTTTCAAGGTATGTGTTTTAGGATGAGTATGACTATTAATATTGATAAGACTAAATTCATGATAATTAAATCTAGGAAGACCACATAAAGTATTTTCATATGTGAAAACAAATATTTAGAGGAAGTTTCTTCATACAAATACCTTGTAATTGATATTCATCACAAGCTCAATTGGAATTATAACACTCAAAAAGGATAAATGGAGGATACACAACATTGAAAAAAATTGTATGTCAACAAATCTTTGTATATGGGTTTAAAAAGGCTTTATTTTGAGACTCTCTTTACTTTTCTTATTTTATATGGATGTGAGGTTTGGGGTTGCCTGAAGATATAACACATTTATAGAAAGTCATGGATGAAGATATAACATATTCAAAATAATTTTATAACGTTAAATCCCAAGACTGAAGGAAATACTCCATATCTTATTATTCTTATTAAAGCAAGTCTTTCGACCATTGAAAGCATTTCGATGACTAAGTATTTAATGTATCAAAAAAGTTAAACATCATGGAATCAAGGAAGTTTCATAAAATCACTTCTAACTCTAGACAAAATCCCCATCTCTAGCTCAAGAGGGGATAACATAAGAAATCAAGTTTTCCCTAAATGATAATATTAAAAGTGTTATTTCTACTTGTGGGGTGATAAACAGTTGTTGTGAAAAAGGAAATTAGATATTATGATGACATTATCAATTGCAATATAGAAAAGAAAAAAATATCCATTTTTCTTCACAAATTTTAAGAAGAAAATTAGCATTATTAAAATAACAGAAAATTATCATGAGTTTTATAGTGAAACTTAGAAATTGTCAGTCAACATTACTAAAATAAAAATAAATTATCATAAATTTGATAGTAGAAATCAATATTAATCAATTCCTAAAACATCATATCATGAAAAAAATTATGCTACAACTTACATTGTAATATCAACTTACATTGTAATATCAACTTACATTGACCTTTTAAATTACTTAAAATATCATAATCATAGAACTCTTCTCTTTACATTTTATTCACTTATATTCATAAAATTTTATATATAAAATTAATTATTATCATAAAAGTGTTAACTTCACTCCTATGAATAAAATCATTTATCTAAAATATTTCAAAATTTACAGTTAACATAAAAGTAAACACAAATATAAACAAAATTTATCCTTCACTAATTAAGAAAAATAACAGGCAGTCTTCAAGAAACTTGTCTTACTGTTGCTGTTTCTGATAAATATAAACTTAAGATCCATCTGAAAAGCATTCAACCATATGAAATACTAAATACATAAATGGAATACTAAATACTCCATAAATACATAAATGGAATACTGAATACATAAAGGGAATTGTTTTTTGAGAAAGCCAAAATATTGGATAAAGTAGAAGAAATATAATATGTTGAGCGAGAAGAATATGACATTGTATTCACTGAAACAAATTAGACGTTATAAGTGGATGTTATGAGTAAGGCAATCTGCTAATGCAGTGAACTGATGATCTATGTGAGTGATGATATCTCTAATAATAACGCTTCTAACTCTCGATTTCGTTGCTCCAGTTGTTGTATACGTTTGTTCAGCTGAATCACGTAATTTTTCGCTTGAACCAACACTGTAGTTCTGCCCGCCTTCTATATCACACAGCAGTTCACGATTAATGAACAATTAGAACCACTTGTAACCAGTCACGGAGCCAAGATCTAACCAGTTCCAGCGCCAAGATCTGAAGGAGGGAAAAACAAAAACAGTTACCAGAGAGAATTACCTTTGGTTTCACTGGCACTATAGCCCGTAGAGCAGAGAATATATCACTCATCTCTCCTCGCCTCTTCCGTTCAGATACAACATGGTGGATTGCAAGCTTGTCGTAAGTATTGCGAACGGTCATGCTGCCATCACCAGAGTTATTCTTAGAGAGCAGCGGTGCAATTTTATGGTTGTTGATATCCTGCAGAAAACAGATCCAGCGTTTCTGCAAGGCCGGATATTTTAAGGGCTGGCGGGAACGTGGTAGATTAGGATTTCTATACTTCCACTCCACAAGCGCGCTGTCTCTTTTCTGGTTAAACGGTAAACCCTGCCAATTAGGGTTGGTTCCTTCAGAGGAAACTGTAATAATGGAATCCTCCCATTGCACTGAAGGCTGAGAATTATCAAAGGCCATCTGGTCGTCTCTAAGGAGATCTGAGGAAGAGAAACCATTACATGACTAACGAGGGAAACACCAGAAGCAATAATCAGCAGCAGCAGATTCAAACGACTCTGCTTGCCAGTTGAACATGGGGTCGATGAAATCAAGTTCACAAACTTCATAATCATCAACTGTGGTGAAATCTATGGTCTCCATAGAGGTTTCATAGGTGTTGCAGAATAACAACTTTAAAGAAGGTGATGCTATCTGCAACTTCAGGTAGATGTAGAAGACAAAAACTGGATTTCTCTACCCTATTGTTATTATTATCCCTAATTATATCTAGTCTATCTATAAATTAGGTTAGATCAGGTCTGTTTTTATCACACCATGATGGGCAGGCCCTTTGAGAAATTAATGACCTTTGACATGCAAAACATTGCAATTAGCTGAAACAATTTAGATGGCGTGAAAGAAGGGACTTACAGGTGAGCTGTTAGCCAGAGCATTATACAGAGCATGCCCAGAGCGTTATAATAATCTAAGTGCTAAAACCTAAACAGTGTGCTACTCTACCGGGTTTTGAACGAAAGCCATGAAAATTATAAGAGCCTGTCTGCAAATCTGAGCAACCATGGGTCAATACTCAAAAAAAAATGTGGACTGTTCATAGTCATCAATATTTGCTAAGAGGATTCCCAAAGTGCTTCATTTCTCAGAAGACCTGGACAAATCACAGAATAGATGCCAACGTGCTTCAATTCCTAATGACAGGTACCATCAAAAAATAGATGCCAAACGTGCCTGAATACTGAAGTCGCGGCCTGAATACAAAACACAAGTAATTCTTGCGTGTGGAATTTTTTTTAAATGATCGACGTGACATTCATTTAAATTCAACCCGCAAGTGGGACATCGTGCGTGACTTCCGGTATCAAGACAAGCAACTCGCAGTCTTACGTCCTCCAATTTCTTGAGGAGCAGTTCCGCAGTGCAGTATCTTTTTAAAAATAAATTCTCTCCGTTTTGGAAAATGTTGAGAAACAAAATCCACCGTCTTGTAAACAAGAGGTTGCCACGATTATATTTTATGTAAAACTTAGGTAGCCACGATTATATTTTAAGCACAAATCTAGTTGTCACAAAAAAAACTACTAGACGAACGAGGGAAGTCTAGAAAGAGAGTAGGCTGTATTAAATAGCATTCAAATAGATTGAATAACTAAAATGAAAAATAAAATTCACTTGTATTAACTTGCTTTGCCTTACCTAAGTACAATTAAAAAAAACTTTTACAGAACTTGCTTTGCATTACCAAAGTACAATTAAAAAATACTCTTACAGACCTTACCAATATGTGTGTGGCGTGTGGTTCCTTCTGCATGAGCATTTAGTAGAAAGGTAACCCTCTCTTAGCTTGAGTTAATAGCTTGAAATAAAGTTGGAAGATAGAAAATAGAGTTAGAGTCCATAATAAATTTGAATAAGAATATTATAACAGAAAATAAAATTAAAGAAATAACTCAAATATACAACTTCATTTAAGTAGTGAAGAAAATTTCTAATAATAAGATGAAATGTCAAAGGATAAGGTTTGATAGACGTCTTATAATATGATGAAATGGTAAAGGATAAAGTTTGTTAGAATAAAAAGAATGGCTGGATATAGTTTTCAATAAGCTTTGTCTCCAAAAATAGAAAAGAAGAGTGTACTAGTCCATAAGGTTAAGAGGGATAAGGAAATGCACGTTAATGTATATGAAATATCCATGTCACTATTTAGTCTATTACTAGTGTACTTGTAGAGATCCTAATTACTGATTTGAGGAAATACAAATTAATATATATAAAATGGCTATGTCACTATCTAGTCTATTTACAAGACATCTATTTCTAAAACTAGACACTATAGATAGTAACCACTATAAATAGAATAATAGCATGAAAGATAAGAGATGTGGGGTAAGTAATATGTATGTACTCCAATAATTTTAACTTTGAAACTAATTATACTAGCAATTGCACCATCACCAGATGTTGCAAAGGAAACGTCGTAAGATTTTTAAAGAGATCCAATAGTTGCTAAGAAAGATATATGTAGTGATTTTGGTCAATTTTAGTAAAGGTAGAAGATTTTTAAAGGGATCCAATAGTTACTAAGCAATATATATGTAATGATTTTGGTCAATTTTAGTAAAGGCAGGAAACATTCACATTGATAGATGCCCTGTTTTAAACTCCATATTACAAGTTCTCCTTGACCTTCGATAATGTGCAAGGAACCCTTTTTTTTTTAGAAGTAATTCTTTAAAAGCTTATAGCAACTGGGCAAAAAATGTCATGTTGTCAACTGCATATCTATGCCATCAAAATCAGCCAGGACTTGCACCTGGCCTCATTTGCACCACTCGAGGGGTTTCGGACCCACGTCTCTGCACTAAAAAAAACCCAACCATCCCGCTGCTAGGCCACATTCTCATTTTGAGTTTTCAATTTCCTCAGGCTTACTATATTACTTTTCACATGAGTTTCTCCCAAATTATAAAGGTAATTTATACCAAATATTTGAGTCCAAAGAAACATAATTCTTTAATGATTTCCAAACAAGTTACTTCACTGTAGATATCAGCCACCTCCATAAAAAAGATAAAATTTAATTAACTTAAACCATCATCAAATATACAGAAATATTGGTCACCGTTGACAGAGTTTGCCAACCTCACATATAATTGCTCCAGAATAGCAAGATATTAGCCACTTATCTATAACCATGTTGATATTAGCCACTTATCATAAAGTAGACCTCTACCTTGATTCTATGATGTAAAACAGATCAAATTATCTTGCCCAAAGCACTCAAACCGCTCGGCAGACAACCTCAATAACGACCTATAAAAAACTTTTCAGGCATTCTGCCTATCTCCATGCCATTTTTACATGATCCAATTCCCAAATCCTCATGCTTTGGTGAGTATTGTACAGTCCTATCCTTCGTACCATAAAAAGACGCTTCTCTAACCCATCGACAAGATAACCATCCAACAAAGATCTAGGAAACTTGGCTGGGATATGCTCCCAAAAACCCGTATCCATTTTGTACATCATCAATCGGAGTGGTGAAAGAGTCTCAAGGTAGATTTTATTGTCACAAAATTCCATTTTCCATGAGCAAAGATTCATGGCGGGCATGTTCTGGTGAACAGACCAACTATTTATCCTTGAATCATAAACCTCGGTAGGCAACGTTTTGTATCCAAAGATATCACTTGCTGCAACTACTTTAAAGGATTTATCTTCCCTGTCCACAACCATGATTAAATGCCGTTGTTTATTATGATGCATTCTAGGAAATTATATCACCAAATTCCAATTAAAAACCAAAACTTAGAACAGTTAAACTACTCTTTTACAATTAAAGCTAAAAACAACAAAGATAATGTATAATTCAAGAAATATTTATGAAAATTATTATCCAAATTTCAATTATTATAAAAATTTCAATAGCGCATACAATGTGCAATTACAATGTCTTGTTAGCCTCACCATATCAAGAATAGTTCAAAATTTAAGATGGACTTGTAATTTATGATATACAGTTTATCTTTTATGACGATTTCAAAGGGACTTGCCTTCGCCTATATAAATTCTTCAAATATTCATAAATTCTTCAAATAGTTTTAATGCAGAAAGATAAATATTTAATCCCCCTGTAGAATTTAATTTTTAGAAAACTGTAGATGAGAAAAAACGCTTTTAGTAGCCAGTTCATCTCCAGCCTTCGCCTTAGACATGACACATTCAACCCATTTCCTTACATTTGGACTACAGTTTAAGTGGGGTCTTTGAAAGCTTCACCCACCCATTTCCTTACATGTTGGACTACAGTTTAAGGCTGCACCCACCTATATCAGGTTTTATTTGAATTCCATCAGCCCTGTCGGTCCTAAAGGGCAACAATGATTCCAATCCATTGCTATAATATTGACTTTTCACTGGAAAAATAATGCATTCCAAAGAAGAATGGCAATAAATATAGGCCCAGCTTGTGAAAAGCCAAGTTGTACTGGACCACTACTGGCGATTGAATTTGAAGGGGCTCCGATTGTGGTGTTGGTTTGAAGGGGCTCGAATATTGTAACCAAATTTTCAAATAGAAAGCTGAGTTTGAACTCTAAATAAAATTGTAAAATCAGAATTAATATCAATGTTAGTTATTTTACGAAACCAGCAAAATGAGGGAGTATATGAAAGTAGTAAAGGTCTCTGTGGTAGATCTTTTTTACAAAAAGGCCCAAAAATTATCAATATCAAAACATTCAATCGACTTTAATCTCATAAAAGTTCATACCTTCCACCAGTTTTATTGATATCACAAAACACAGAGGCCCAGGACACCATTGCACCTTCTTTTTTTCAAACTTTTATTATATTACAGTTCTAAATTTATCTTTGGTTATAATTCCTTATAATGATCAGTATAGGATATGTTGCAGTTCTGATTTTGTTGCAATCCTTTGTCATCCTTAGTTGATATAGATTTAAAATGGAATTATACCATTTTTATTCATATCCCACATGCCACACTCTTGTAATCTCAACAAACTATTTATCTTTCTGCATAAAACTTCATTTCGATTAAAAATTTGGAAAGTTCACACATGAAATATGAGAGCCAGCTATGTTTGTCACCACGTTTCTAATACCAAAAATTGGCCATGCCTTGATACTTACATAATATTAAATATATATTTAAAATGAATAAAGCTACATTTACTAATTCATAACAAAATTTGAAATCATCTCCTTCCCCCTTAGAATTTAATTTTTAGAAAATTGTTGATGAAAGAAAACGCTTTTGGCAGCCCGTTCATCTCCAGCCTTCGCCTTAGACATGACACATTCAACCCATAACAAAATTTGAAATCATCTCCTTCCCCCTTAGAATTTAATTTTTAGAAAATTGTTGATGAAAGAAAACGCTTTTGGCAGCCCGTTCATCTCCAGCCTTCGCCTTAGACATGACACATTCAACCCATTTCGGTAAATGTTGGACTACAGTTTAAGTTGGGTCTTTGAAAGCTGCACCCCCCCATTTCCTTACATGTTGGACTATAGTTTAAGTTGGGTCTTTGAAAGCTGCACCCACCTATATCAGGTTTTAATTGAATTCCAGCAGCCCTTTTGGTCCTAAAGGGCAACAATGATTCCAATCCATTTATGTAATATTGAATTTTCACTGGAAAAAATAATTTATTCCAAAGAAGAATGGCAATATATATAGGCCCATCTTGTGAAAAGCCAAGTTCTACTGCACCACTACTGGTAGTTGAATTTGAAGGGGCTCCAATTGTGGTGTTGGTGGCGTTGGCCAAAGTCCCATTTCCACCAATACTGTAACGAAATTTTCAAACAACCTAAGTTTTCACTCTAAATAAAATTGTAAAAGAAGAAGTAATATTCATGTTAGATCTTATTTTACGAAACCAGAGAAATGAAGGAGTATATGAAAGTAGTAAAGGTCTCCATGTTAGATCTTTTTAATAAAAAGGCCCAAAATTTATCAATATCAAATCATTAAATTAACTTTAATCTCATAAAAGTTCATACCTTCCAGGATAAATACACGAGCCATGACCCGCAAAACATAAAAACAGAGTATTAATATTTGATTATTTACTTTGAAGGCTTGGAGAAAGAAAAGAGATCACAAGAAATGCCCTGCAGATGGGTGGGTAGTTTGTTTTGTTTTGAAACTATATGATATGCATCATAAACAAAAATATAAACAATACAGCGTAAGCAATTTGCTTTCCTGGAAAGTAAATACAATGAAAAAAAACTCAGAGATTGAAATATAGTTGTAAACAAATCAAAGAAATGAGCTAGTTAGATAACTCCATATCATTTTTAAAAATCATCTATGGTCTATGCTGAACCAATGGAATTAATAACATAAATTCATTTTAATTCTGGATCTCTGGATCTGTTAAGTATCTAGAAAAATCAAAATAATTTATTATAAACCTATATATACCCTTGATTTATTAAAGACCCAAAAAAAAAAAAAAAATGATTACAAACCTCTCGACGCTTAAAAGATCCACTATATATATTACCAGTTTTTTCTCGTATCTTCCACTATTAAGTACCCTTGATTTATTAAATGCCCAAAAGAATAAAAATTTGAGTACTAACCTCTCCACACTTAAAAGATCCACTATATATATATTACAAGTTTTTTTTCCTATCTTCCACTATTAAGTACCCTGAGGAATCAAAAAACTTCAATACAAATCTCTTTTCACTTAAAAGATCCAATGTGTGTATATAGTGTGTTTGTTTTTGTTACCTCACCCAATCTGAGCTGTAGAGTACCTAGCTTCTCTCAGTGCAAACATGGGCATATGACTAGCAGACTTAACCAGGAATGTTTTTCTACAGAACAACACTAGGTTCTGCACTATATTTTCAAGGATTGGAAAAGGAAACTTACTTGGATCAGTAGTTTTTATGGTGGCCACACCGTTACAGTCACAAGATCCAGCCGCAATGCCTGTCTTGTGAGAGTAACTATCAAAGGCATAGGAAGCATGTTCTTGAACATTATCACGATCATAGCAGGGTTGACCCTGCAACAAAACAGAGCAATCAAACAGAGCAATCAACTTTCCCAGGGCCGCAAGCCCAATCTAAAGAAGCTTGGAGAAGTTTAGTGTCAGTCCCATCCATTGATATGAAATTAGTCTGATTCGCAGTGTCATTAGCAGGAACTGTACAACATCTGTCAGATGTAATGTGTACACTGGAGATTTATCCGCATTGAAGAGTCCCCAATTCTGCTCAGAAATAGGACCTGATCTCAGATACTCATTGAATAATTAATAAATGTATGTATTGACTGGAATACCAGGATTCTTGGGAGTTCCTGTGTTGTTGAGGACAAGCGTAACTAGATTACTATTGTAAGTGTCAGCATTGTCCACTGTGGCAGCAGGTTCACTCTGGTCGCCCTTGGAGGGCCATCCTATCTCAGACACCACCACTAGACTATTTGTGAAATTCAAGTCGGTTTCAAAGCATTCTAGGTAAAAAATGTGAAAATGTGAAGGCAACTAAAATAAAAATTTTGAATTTTCGGACAACCCACATCAAATATTTTCATTTCTATGGAACCCATATAGAAAATCGGGATATATGAGACAACCCAAATAAACCTTTCACATTATTTTCATTTCTATGGAACCCATACAGAAAATCGACATATATGATACAACCCAAATAAACATTTCACATTTCAAAATAACCTGAACCAGAATAGTACATTTTACCCAAACAAAACAAATCTGCAGTTTCTTTAGTTTAAAAAACAGAACACAACAATGAATGCCAACTCTCATATGAGCTTGCCCAAAACCTAACTCTGTCAATATTACAAATTGGACTTACCATCTCATTTTCCTCTGCATCTTTCTGACCAATGGAGGGTGAGACAATGAAATGATTCAAGTTACAAGATATATCGTATTTCATATCAAGGTGGAGGACATTAGTAATGTTCAGTGAGTTAGTTAGTCAGTTAGGTTGAAGGAGGCATTGGATCTAATGGTCTAAAACATTTCAATCATCTAACATTTCATCCAATGGCCCAAACACAGACAGAGTGGTAGCTTGGAAAGTTGTTTTCAAATAATGACGCCTTATCGGGTAATTACATTAATACAACTTACATACAATAGAATTTGTTACCACCTTAAGAAAGCTAGTTTTATAATCACATATGGGTCCCATTTCAAGTGATTCTTATTTTGTTTTTCACTGCACAACCTCCAAGTCATTCATTGTGTCTCCTATAGAAGCATGGCTAGTAACTTTTTGCCATCTACCATGGGAGGAAAATTGAATGCATATTTTTTACACTTAACTCAAAAGAAAAGTATATATAAATATTAAATAGAAATCATCACTTGTGTCAAATCTAATATATTGACCCATAGATACAACATACTTTCTCCGACAAATAAATTTTTTATTATTTTTACCATCTTTCTATCATTTCTAGCAATAGGAAATGACCAATGGAGATATCCCCTTAATAGTCAATAATCAATTTTTATGACTAGGTCTATTCTCCTTGCAATGTTGCCTTTAATTGCAACCCTTCCAATTTGTTCCTCTCCATAAAAATATTCTTAAACTAGGAGTAAAGTGGAGACTTTTTTAATCTAAACTTAGAAGGGTTAATATCGAGCTTGAAGACATGCCAACCATGTTGACATGCTTATTCCTTGAGGGTTCCTTTCTATATTTCCCAATTAATCATGTATGATAAGTACCATATTTAGCCTTTTTTTTACATGCATATGCATTTTTATCATTTATTTCTACCTCTTAGCTATGTGCCTTACTTTATTATTTCATTTCTTTTTAAAATGCATGCAAGTAATTAGGATATTAATATCTAAAAAAATTTAGAATTATAAAATGTGTTTTAAATATATCAAAAAATATTAGAGTATTCCTAATCACTCATTTCTTTCTTTTTTTTTATTGGGATTAATTATAGATGATATCTTCTCCTCACCATGTGATATCCCTCAAACTCGATGGAAGGGTAGATCACCTCCGTTGTGCCACTAAAAACATCTCAATGAACTAATTTTTTTAATTAGAACCTTTAATATATATTTTTAACCTTTTAAAACTTCTTTAATATATAAAAACATGATCTAACCTAAGCTAAGGATTGAAATGTAATGTTACAATGGTCATTATAAACAACAAAGTTTCTAGAAAAATAGTTTCCAATGGAATAATTATAGGTAAATCCTTAAATGGATTTATTATTATTATTATTAAATCAAATCCTAAAACAATGTTCTATTTAATAACATTTCCATAAAATATTTTGGTATAGTGTTAACATATAAACAACCATTCTGTTGTAGGAATTTTATAAAAATATGGCTTATGGTCACTTCATAATACATACAACACATATATATAGAAATCCCATGCATTCTTTTGCTTTGTAGAAATTATCAGATCTTGATCACTCCCATATATGAGGATTCAAGTTTTGTTGACTAAAAGAAATGGATAGTTCAAAAACTGACTCACACTATCCAATCAACTAGAGTTGAGTTTTAGCTCTATCAATCCTTGAATTTCCATTCCAAAATATGAAACAAGGCATAGTCACTTTGATCATTCATTCTAGAATAAAGTCAAAAGTATGCCATTCATTGATAACAAGAAAAAAGGTGTGAATATTCATTAATCTTTGATATTTTAAGGGTTTTCATCAATAGATGGGACTCCCTTTCTTATTTATTATAGACATCTTCCTTTGAACCATTCTCATAATGTACATTCCTATAATTGTATATATAGTCCTAATTAGTTTATTCCAATCCTTTCTAAGCTTAACATGAATTTTTATCATACTTATTACATATGTCGACTACTAATATCCATATATCCCTTCGTATTCCTAAATGTTACCATTTATCTATCCTTAATGACATAACGATAAGAGGTTTTAGGGTCTACCAATTCAGAAAACGTCTAGAGGTGTGCACCGTGGAGAACATCTATCAACTCTTTTGTAAGTATAAAATAGTTCCCACATCCTATCCTTGGGTTAGCACCAAGTTTAGCATTTACAACATACCTTTCCAACTAATTCAATTCCCATGAATAAATTCCAACACTGGTTCTTTTCAAATTATTGAAAAATATTTATTTGTTTTGTTAAGACTCCTCATCAGGTCAATTAGATTGATTCAATATACTTTGGATTGAAAACTATTTCCCCAAACTATCTTCTAAAAATGTGCTCCATTGAGTCTTAATATGATAGAATTTCCAAAATAATAAATATTGTTAAACCTCAGTCTCATTCTTTTTTGTTTTGAAAAATGAATTCATTTAAGGAAATGTATAACAGCATATTTTTTTAGTTACAAAAATTTGAGACATTTTCTTATAGTCTTCTCAAGAAAGCATGCATAAATTTAAGATGGTGAATGCCAATAAAAAAGGGCTCCTTATAAAATCAATTTTAGAAGAGTCAACATACGTGCACCTAAGATCCCTATATCACAGAATATATTTATCATATTCATTATATTAGAGAAAAACCAAATTTAATCTTTAACAAAATAATCATTAGGTTTATAAATAATGTTTAATAATTTATTATTTATTGGAAATATACCTATAATATTAAAAGAAAATTTGTTACACCTCTCTTTCCTCTTGGTATAATTGCACTTTTTTTTGTATTTACTTACATTCTTGTACGAATATTATTGTCTTAAGTTTTTCTTTTCATCCAAGTGTATATCTTAAGGAGTCTTTACAACATAGAAATACATCATTTAAAAATAGTATAGGAGTGATGTATCAAAATAGAGAGATTTCACAACTTTTTATGCCTCTATACTCTTTTCTTTCTTGATCGTTCTTTTCAAACCATTTTCTTGGGAAAAAATATTATAGGAGACAAATGGAAACCTTGTCTGAAATGCTCACTTTGAGGAAAAAAAAATATATATTTAAGTTATTGAGTGATAAATACAACAAATGAGATTAAGGAAATGCATCACGTGGTTCAATTTAACATTAACATAATAAAATAACTATTAACTAGTAGGAATGTTAATTACAATCGCAAATGGTAATTTCTTTGTTTTAATTGTATGTGGGCTCTCATGTGCCACCCCATTAGCACTATAAATTTATCTTCGATTATTGAAACCAAATTGTTCAAAAGGGACGGATGCAAGGGTATTTTTATGCTTGTTTATTTTTCATGATTTAGTATAAATAGTTAGATAAAGAAATGGGGCTAAAATAAAAATAGGGAACGGCACTATTTTTCACGGGAATAAAGATAAAGAATGTCAATTTTATGACCCTCACACTCTTGCAATAGTTTTAGGCTCATTCGCCACCATTTTTAAGTACTACTCTATGAGATCAACAAATCCGTGAATTTTCAAAGGTATTGAAACTTTTATCATTTTATGTGAGTGAATAAACTGATTTAACTATTGAGTTTTGAAGTTTTGTAATAGTTAATAAAATCATTTAACTCATCATACAATCTTTTAAATATTTAAATATCATATTACCGTTGTAACAAAACAAAAATTATATATATATATATATATATATATATATATATATATATATATATATATTAAAACATTTAAAATTAATTAATGAAAATACAATAAAAAAAAAATTGTAATTTATTTTCATTAATTTTTAAAATAATTAAACAATTTATGAAATTAATTAATAATAAATATAATAAAACAAAATTAAATATTCAAAAATTCTCTTAACATTATAATTAATGTGAAAGCAAAGTATTAAAATTAAAAGAAAATTTTAAAATAAATTAATCCATTTTAAATTAAAACTTATTAATCTTTTTAATTAAAATATAGTAAATATACTAATTTAATATAAAAATTTAAAACACTTATGTCCTTGAAAAAACATCTTGGTGAGCTCATTTAACACAACTCTAAAAAGAATCTCTCTATTTATTAAAACCTAAGGTAATTCTCTTTTCCACACATATATTTTTATATTCTGGTGATGAACCACAATGGATGGTTCGAAACATCCATTCTAAATCAAAATAAATGGGATAAATCCATAATATCTATTACAACAATCTAATAATCCTAGAAACCTTAAATCACAAAGTAACTCATCCTCGTTAACTATCTATAAAATAATTTTATTTACATTTTGATTAAAAAAAGTAATGTAGAAGTAACCATTTCTTCTTCTTGAGCAATAGAGGCATTGCATGGATTTTAAATAATTTCCTTCTTTTTAAATCTATCATAAAAAACTTGTATTATTAGAGGTGTCATTTCTTCCCCATAACTTGCAAATAACCTCTTCACTAAAAATTATGGGTATTCCCTATCCCCAAAAACCATCTAACCCATATCATTGATACTTGATAATTAGATTTCCCATGGGTGTAGAGTAGATGGTGACAGGGTCTTCTATTAAGGTACTCTATCGTGTAAAGGTCATTGGTTCAAAACTCTATGAGAAAAAATATAGTCATGCTAAGGGTTGGTGTGGTCAAAGCTAAGTGCAATCCCCGAGTGATTTTGACGGCTTAGATATCGCTAATTCACGCATACTTAAGCCACAAGTTAGATGCACTAGTTATCTCAAGATTCATATAGCCTAGAAAAAAAATGGTAATTCGATTTGAGACTCCAAGTTTTTTTTCCTCCATTGCATCCTAATTAAATTTATAGAAAAATTGATACATTATGGTTACCCTGAATTCAAATAACCCCAGGCTACTCCACACACATATCCGTATTTAACACCAAATTCAAGAATATTTGATGAAACATTAACATATGCAGTCAATTCAAAAATATGGATTTCTTTTGCTAAATTCCATGAGAGATATTTTCTCTCACTTTACAATCTTTTCCTCACCTCATCTAATTACATATTCTTCAACTTAAGAAATAGTGCAATGGGAAATCCAAATGGACATTTAGAAGCCAAACACATATTCCTCTAAAAATTTTTGCACTGTTGCTACGAAATTATTTCATAGTGCCTGTTAAAATATTGTAGGCACTATGAAATGGTTTCGTAGTGGCCCTTAAAAAAATGTATTGTGGTTTTTGGAATGTGAAACAACTTGGATCCCTCCGTAATCGAACTTTCATGGCCTTGAATTTCTTCTTAACACTACGAATGACTTATCTTACCTCCCTTCAGCAGGTTTGCAATATGAGGATTCAAATTTTACATTCATCAACTCATCATAAATGTGTATGGATTGTATGCAAAAAAAACTCAAAAAATAGAGTTCTCTATTTTTGTTGATGGTATTCACATCATAGAACCCACGCAATCACTAAACCAAAATGCACATACTCTTTTCTTCCCGAGATTTAAAGTTGATACAACAAGAACAAAAACGTAAATGGAAACAACACAACAATGGAAGCTTCAAACCACGGACTTTTAAAGAAAATTGACTAAAAAAGTACATACCTTTAATGGTAAACAACATGAAGTAATAAAATTACAATTGGGAAACAATTTATAAAAATAAATCGATTTTTTTCAAAACTATGGGTTTGATTCAATAAAAAAACAACAACTTATAGTCGCATTTGCCATAAAAGTTTTCCATTCACACAAAAAAACACTTGCCGGTTCACGCATATTGGAAAGTAAAACAATTTTCAACCTCGGGACTCTAGTTGATTAGAGAAACAACACGTTCCTCTCTTCTTTCCCTCTCTCTTCTCCACTCTAGGGAGCTTCTCCTCTTTTTATTTTTTCCTCTCCTACTCTTCTCTCCAAACACTCTTTTATTGTTGTTTCCCAAAAGAAAAAGATCATGACAACTAAGATTCACAAAGGTGAATCATTTACCCTTGTCCAAAAAATAAGGGAAACTAAAAAAAAAACCATATTTACATTAGAAAATAACTTCTACAACTTATTCTAAAAATTTAAACTGACTTCCTAATTTAAATATTTACAATCTCTTACAAGACAATTAAACTTTCCTCCTAGCTTTACCATGTGACCATCACATCACATTGGTATGCTATTGTTAAACTCTCACATCTTGTGCTTAGTCTATGCACATGCATCAGACTCCCAAGGTGAAAAATGTTCATGGTATCCTAACCATGTGTTGTTTAAGTGAAACTTCCTTTATCCTAAGATTTATGTTATAGCTAGTCCATCTCCTTGTAATGTTGTTGCTCCACTATTTTCTTCTATTGTAGTCTTCCTCCTTCTCTGTTGATGACACCTTTCTCTACAATTTGCAACATGTTATTGTTTATTTTCATATTCCCTCCATACCTTTTCTGTTGAGGCTTCTTCAACATCAACTTCCTTACTTCTTCAATCTCGATGTCCATCTTATCCTTAGGCTGACTCAAATCACTACTTCCTTGTTGAACTTTATCACTGTTATCCCCTACTAACATCCTGGTGGTTTAAGCTAAGTCCTCCATTCCTCGATCTTCCTTGAAGATATTGTATCTATGTTGGGTTTTATCCTTGTTTCCCTCTACTAGTTGTTTTATTTCCTTCATGGAAAATTTGTCTTTCATTCCTCATAGTTGTTCAAGACACTTGTATGTCTTTCCTCCTGCTACCCATTAGAAAAGATATCATTCTCTCCTTGCCAAAACATATTTTTGTTTTCTTGTAACTACTACATGTCTTCCTTGTTCTCATACAAATATGGATAATTTCTATCGCTTCTATATTCTATATTTCCTCATAGCCACCTTTCTAAAAAATCAATTTCAAAAATTGTATTGAGACAAGGAAATGGTTCATCAAATTCTACCTCAATTTTTTTAGGTGTAGTATACATATATATGTTACTACATGTATAAATTATCCTCTCCATGTGTATCCTCTTCTCGCAACTTCTCCAACAAATATAGTTCAACTTGAAACCTTACAAGCACTTTTTCTTTCTCTAGAATAGAAACTAGGATCTACTGGTTCTTCCTCATCTCCAAATTATGATCATGTTCATCTCCAATACATTGCACATGCATTTCTTGAACTTATCCATTTATAATAAAATTAAAAAAAATTCTATTATTCTTCATATTTGTTACAATCTCCAAATATTTTCCATAATTCTTTACTAAACTTGCATTCAAACACAAATTGTCAGATTTAAAATCATAAGGCTTTGAAATCTCATTTCATTTTTCTCACACCATTTATGCATGTTTATCTCCATTCTCCAAATGATATGTGAGACTCCTAATGAGACCCTCATCAACATTTTCTTCATCACTCTCATCATTTCCAAGGATGGATCCTTGTTTCATTGTACACATGTACATTGTCTCTTTCTCACATTATCCAAGCATACTTTCTTCATGCAACACTAAAGTTTGCATGACACCCATCAAATATCCATTTTCTTCATCCACTATAACAACATCCTAATTAAGATCCACACATATGTGTTCATCACCCTTAGTTTTTTCTTCCATGGTTTCATTTGGCCATGGCACATAGCCTTCATCTTGAGTATCCTATGTATTCCTTCCAACTTGTATAAAAACACTTAGTGATTGTTTCTCATCTCTACAAAGAAAAAATCAATGTTATGTCCGTCATCTAGAACAACTCCTGCATTCATACACCAATTTTTAAAATCATCATAGCTTTTATCCTCCATTAACACCTCAGCCATCATATGTTGATTTTACTCAAAAATTATGAGACTCTCAGTTATTCTGTCATCAACATTTTCTTCACTTTGGAATTCATTTTCCAAATGGCCAATGAGACTTCGAGTTAGTCTCCTTTGAAAATTATCATTCTCCCTCTCTTCAAGGATTACTCCTTGTTTAAGTTCACAAATAACTTCTTCAAAAATTGTCTTTTGCTGCAACTCAACTACTTTGATCTTTTCCTCCAACTGAGATTCTATCTTTTTTCCTAACTCCTTCAGTTTCTCCACCAACTAATATTTTCATCTCTATATTAGCTTCAACTGAAGAAAATTCCATTTTACTTTCTTCTAAAGAGCCCATCTGTAAACTTGGTCTCAGTCATGTTTCTGTAGAAGTCCTCTCATCATATTTAGATGTAATTTTATTTCATCAACCTCTCTATCATGTTTTTCCTAACTTGACCTATTATGGCTTCTCTTCGAACCTTTACTATGACCTTAGTAGCCACAAATATCCTTCTTCCATGAGCTTCTCCCTACCCAATGTGAACTGCACAGAAGCCACTGGAACAAGCTAAATCCATCAACTTGTTAGTAAATACCATACTATGCCCTTCTATGCCTAGTCTTCTCCTATTATTTCTACTTACTCCTTCCTCTAGAATCTTCATCTTAGAACTCTCTTCTCTTCCTACTTATGCATGCAATTTACTCACCTCCTTGCTTTGAGAACCTTTTTTGTTCTTCCTCGCGTTCTACTACAAGGTTCCTTGTCATCATCCTCAAATGTAAACATTTATCATTGCTACCTATAGTTAGCAATTAATCCACAAATAAATATAAAAAATTGCCATTACTTCCTTGTTTAACCTTCACTTGAAAACATAACTATTGTTCTGATCCCTTTTGTTTTGAAGACCTTCCTGTTATTTAAATCAAAACCATTCTTCCTCTTGATTTCTTTCTCAATCAATTTGTTCTTGTGCAAGGTAGATACCGTCCAATATGTTTGCACAATACCTCGTAATCAACAAACCGAAATTCCATTTAATTTGAAAGAAAATATTTACCTAACTGTGTTGTAAACTCTAGTTCCTCCAATCTCTTCATGTATCTTTCTCTAGGAGTTATGAAGCTAAAATATTTATGTGTCTTTGAAACCTCTTGATGTATTTTGGTTACCCCAACTATCAATGACACCGACTACTCCACACATAGCTTGTATTTAACATCAAATTCAACAATATTTCATGCGACATTAACATATGGAATCAACTCAAGAATATGGATTTATTTTGATAAATTCCAAGATAGATCTTTTCTCTCACCTTCCACTCTTTTCATCACCTCATCCAATTACATATTCTTCATAATAACAAATAATGAAATTGGCAGGCCAAACAGACATTTAGAAACCGAACACGTAGTCCTCGAAACTTTTCTCTCTTGGGAGCTTATCCTCTTCTTTGTTTTTCCTCTTCCAGTCTTCTCTCCAAACACTCTTTTCTTATCATTTCCCAAAAGAAACCAACCATGAAAGCCAATATTACGAAAGGGGAATTACATTCCATTCTCCAAAAAATAAAAGAAACTAAGAGAAAAACTATATTTACATTGGGAAATAACTTCTCCAACTTATTCTAAAAATAAAAAATCACTTCTTCATGTAAATAATTACAATTTCTTACAAAATATTTAAAAATTACTCCAAAGTATTACCATGTGACCATCCCATCACATCAGTATGGTCTTGTCGAGGCTCTCACACCTTGTGCTTAGTCTATTCACCTGGATAAAAAAATATATACTAGATGACCTTGTAAGTGGCACCTTCGACAATATAAAGGAAGCCTATCATAATCTATAGCTTAGATATAATTCCTACTATATATATATATATCAATTGTCATAGTTATGCCTTAATTGATGTCCACATTAGCTAAAATTTGTACCATTCCTCTAGAAAGGATTTTGACGAATTTATCATCTAACCTTAAAAAAACATCCAAACTATGAAATATTCCATTAGGAACTTCCACTAACCACAGTTTGAGAGGAAATCCTGGAAACTTAACCTAAAACAGTTCCTAAAATAGTTGAGACAAGCTCAATTCCATTTTTAAACACAAAAGATGATTTCATATTCGATATCAAGATATCATTAGCCTCTACATTGAAAGTCAACCACAACCATCCATTGAACACATAATGAAAATTTAGAGTGAAATAAGTGTTTGACCTCATACCCTCCAAATGGAAATCCAATTTTCATTTTTGAGCATCGATTGCAGGGAAAGTTACCTATAAGACTCACTTTTCCCATCTTTTAAACCTAATCCAATACTAGGTTTTCCTGTACCACCAAATTAACATCCCTCCCTCAAATTATAATGTATTTTTTGTTCTTTCTATATATTATGATATAGACTTTCAATGATAGTGATATAGTTATTATTGATACAAAAAAACCTCTTCTAGATTGATGTTTTTCTCTATAAAACTTAATCTAATCCCAAACTCTAAACCAAATCTTGCAATCCCAAACTCATGAAACCAATAAAGTTATTAAGTGAATCCACCCCTCTATAAATTAGTAGATTCGACACTCCTCTATAAATTAGTAGATTTGACACTTGAACTTGTCTTAAAAACCCTTCCACAAACTTATGTTTAAGTTAAACATTAAGAGTAAAGTTTTTCTTGAATGATGCATTCAATAGGGTTGTGGAATAAAATAATACAATATGAATATAAACATTATTTTATCCTTCATATTTGTAAAATTCCGTATAAATCCCACATAAGCCTCTCTTTCACTAATCCTACTATATTGCACATATTAAAGTTATTAGATTTTAGTGATGACTAAGGCTGGAGCTAAAAGAAATAATCTACCTCTCATGTAAGAAATGGTTTCTTCTAGGCTGCTATGCCCTCCACATACTCACTTCATCGCACTCGCTTTATCCGAAACTCGTTAATAGCAATCTTGATAATTAAGAATTCCCATATCTTGCACAAAAGCTGAACACTTTTGAAAAGGTTTTCAGATTGCTGAACAATTGTTCCTCTAAATCCATTGATTTCCCTGAGGATATTTTTATAAAAGTTTAAAACAATAATTATAATAAAAGTTTACATGTTAATGTTAAATTTATCCGTATTGTTTTTATAAAGTACAGTTTTAATTTTTTTTTTCAAATATTGTTTATAGTAAAATTATTCAATATTTATTTATTTATTATAAAATTATTTTATTACATTAAATTTTTTATTATTAAATAATATTTAAAAAAATAAAAATAAAAATTTATAGAAATAATACAAATAATTTTAACAAGTTTTTTTTTAAAGTTTGGCAAGATTACATTTTCATATATCACTGTAATTTGAGTAGAGAATTGAACTAAGTATTTAAAGCACTCGACCACCATTTATCCAAAACCCATAAACTTTAATATATTAAAAAATAAAAAATAATAAAAAACATAAAAAAGAACTAATTCAAATTATATAATTATTTTTATTTCAAATTATTTATGAAAAACTTAAATAAACTTTAATACAATTTTTTTTATATTTAAATTTAAAAACTATAAATTTTCAATATTAAATATTATTAAAAAATGTTTTTATATAAATGATAAATAATTAATAATTAAGATGAACTTAACTTATATCATAAAATAATATTTTATTTATTAAGTAATATTTTTTAATATGTTTTATTTTACATTCATTAAAAACATTAAAAATAAAATATGGATTTTGAAAAAAAAAAAAAAAAAACCTTAAATCCATTTATTGTGATAGTGAAAGTCTAAAATTAAATTTGTTAATTATTAAAACTGAGATTTTTTAAGTGAAACATTGTGGCATCATACCAGGAAAATGAATTCATTAGAGGATTAAGCCACTCCTCTGCATTCACCTTTGACTCGTCCTTAATCAACTGTTTTGAAGGTGCGTTTTTATTTGTAATTTCAAGGCGTGGCTCCAAATGAAGTGATATATTTTAGGTCAAAAGTCAATTTATGGGTTAGAAATGATTTTGAAAAAAAAAAAATTATAAGTTAAAATATTTATTTATAGTGAAAGTTTGATTTTGACACAAATTTTAGTACGTTTAGCAATTTTTTTTATAAAAGAATTAAAGACTACACATTCCAAGGCTTGCACTGAACCATAGATATTTGTTTACTCAATGTAATGAATAATTAGAAATTGCAGTATATGTTGGAAAGAAAACATCATAAGGTTTTAGCATACAAAAGAATAACATAAGTGAAATAAGTTAAAATTTTATGCAATTTTGTTTTTCAATCGGCATCTTTCTAAGAAAAAATTTAAAAATAATTTATTTTCTTATTTAACAAAGAGTAAATACGAAGTTTGAGATAAAGCCTAATAAGAAAAAGCGACAAACTCTAGTAGGTAATGGCTCTCAGAGAGTGATGGCATTAATGAGGGCCTTGCAGGCTTGAAGGCGGCTTCGAAGCTGAGGCCACTCATGAAAGACAAGTAGTGGTACCTGTCAATAGCTATGAGGTGCCTCGAGTTTCAAACCATTCTGAACAGAGGGTAAGAGGGCACCAATTTTATTCTCCCATTTTCTTTACAATTTTGGAAGGAGGGTTAACCGAGTAGATGCACACTCTCACTGTGAGGTTGAACACGTAATCGTTATTAGCGATTGTTGATTAGGAGATTACAGGGTAACCATGGTCAATGGATCGGAAAATGTGGGGGTGGATCCTGAGCCAGGGGATTTGCTAAAATTGTGGGGTTTGGATGTCACAGACTAGAACATGAATAATTTTATTGGTCTAGCCAGATTGCGTGCATGGATTTCAGTAGGCTTAGGAGAGGTGAGGAAGTAGGTAGGGGAATCGGGTTTTTTGGAGGAAACCCTAAGCGTCATGGAAAATAGGCCTCAGACGGTGAGATAGCCTCTAGCGGGAAGTTAGGAGTTGTTACCTCTACCTGTCACTATCTCCGGTGCAGAAGAGGGGCTTCAACGGGTAAGTGGTATAAACCAAGGATTGTAGAATTCTATTATTTTAAGAGGGGGAGGGGACGGGGGGGTGGAGGGGGGGTTTAGAAGATATAGTTGCTAGTTGTGGCTTATTGAAGAAGCAGGGGTTGAAATCATGTTTGGGAGGGGAGTTTTCCTCCACGATCGTTAGTAAAGGTGGGGTGGTGGATGGTATGGCGGCACGCTAGCCTCCACAAAACCTAGGAGAGGGAGAATTTTGGTTACAAGGTTATCTAGGAAGCTCTGGAGACTCTTATTGATGCCATTGTAAGAGACAAGAGGGTTTGGGAAGAGACACAAAGATGGGGAGGAGGGGCCACAGTAGAGGAGAGATTGGGGACATGGCATCAATCTCAAGAAAAGAATGAAGAACCTTGGCCCATCCCAGGTAAAGATCTAGCAGTTTTTGTCTCAGGGTTGGTCCTTCAGGTGGAGGAGAGAGCAGTGACTTAGGAAGTGGAGAAGTGGGGTTTCAGTGGGAGTCAAACACTGAAATAGAAATATTCAACAAGGGAGGAATTCCAGAGTAGGGAGATGAAGGGGGAAATGGCAGCACAAGGGGAAAAAGGAAGAAATCGAAAGTAATAAGGAGAAATTAGAAGATTCCAAGTTTGGTTTGGGGGATTGACATTTCGGTTTATGAAGAAATGGAGATTGTAGAGCTTACACATGTTGGAAGAGCCAAAGGGAAGAAGTACTAAGAAAATTACATCAAGTAATGGGTAGAAAATGCATGGAGGGAAGCCCTTGATCATAGATTTGAGTATGTAAATTTATCAAATGGATGGTTCATGATGAAATTTAAGAGTAAGGAAACTTAAAGTGGGTGTTGGAGAGAAACTAGGGGTTCAGTCGGGCCCCAATTTTGTTCAAGCGATGGAGTCCTTTATTTGATGGGTAGAGGGAAAAGGTGGTTGACTTCCCAATTTCGGTCTGGCTCTTAGGCCTCCCACATCCTCTCTCGTCAGAAAATGTATTTAGAGAAATAGGGAACGAGTTTGGGAAATTTTTGGATGCAGATATGTCATTCAAGTAGACAATGGAGCATGGAATGGCAAGGATATTGGTTCCTTTAAACCCCAAAGAAGGTCTAACAGAGGATATACAGTTGCTTTACAGAGATTGGTCTTTCATTTAAGAGTTTGATTATGAACATCTTCTATTCCGCCGTCATAGATGTCATCAATATGGACATCTGGAAAAGGACTGCCCTTTGGGTATAAGATGGAGGAGGAAACATAGGATGGGAAAGGGTGGGACAAAGAAGAATGACATTAATTAGTGGAGACAATTTCAATTGAGGCGGAAAAGGGATAGAATTAAGGGTACCCAGTGACAAGGGTAGAGGAGGAGACCATGGACACTCATATGGAAGAGGCAGAGACTCAGGTTCAAGAGGTGGAAGAGGAGTAGAGTCGAGTCAAGACAATGGAGGTAGTTGTGGCTACAACAGTGCCATTATCTGAGGGTATTTTCCTCGAACTTACCCTTTCCTTTTCGGATTCTATTTCAGATATGTTGTCTCTACTTTCGGGGCTTCGTCCTTCCAAGCCTTCACTTTCTGAAAATTTACATGTCAAGTTACATGTCAATTCTATTAATTAATCACTGGAAAATATAATAACTTCTATCCCTGAGCTTCAGCTGGATTAGCAATCCCCACCTTTCATAGGTTATCCTAGAACTAATAAACTCGAGTGTGAAAGGATCCCTTACAACCTAAGATCCAGAGAAAAGAAGGAAAATATACTCGAAGTGGTAGGGGGTCTAGGAAACATCTTAGATCCTACCTCAAGTCCAAAATAGAGGGGAAGGAAATCAAACCTATCCAAATTCGAGATAAGAGCTAAAATCAACATAGCAGATGGGAAGCAGTGGTCCTTAACAGGAGTACTTATAGCAGTGCAAATCCCAGCCATGGTGATCAAATATTTATTCTCTTCCTCAATGCCCTCCATATCTCTTCTTCTCATTCTTCTTCAACATCAACTTAGTTACTTCTTCAATCTCCATGTTCAACTTATCCTTGGGCTGATTCAAATCACTACTTCCTTGCTGAAATTTATCATTTCTATCCTTTATTAACATCTTGGTGGTTGAAGCTAAGTCCTCCATTCCTCGATATTCTTTGAAGATGTTGTATTTATGTTTGGGTTGTTCCTTGTTTCCCTCTAACAGTTGTTGTGTTTCCTTCATGGAAAATTTGTCTTTCATTCCTGCATATTTTTTCAAGGCACTTGTATGTCTTTCATCCTGCTACCCTTTAGAAAAGATGCCATTGTCTCCTTGCTAAAATATATTGTTTTTATCCTCTCAATGATTCCTCTCTTCCTTCTTCTCATCCAAATATGTATATTTTCTATCACTGCCATCTTCTATATTTCCTGCTAGCCAGTTTTCTAAAAAATCAATTTCAAAATTTCTTTTAACAAAAGGAAATTGTTCATGACATTATACCTAAATTTCTTCAGGTGCAATATATATATCTATGTTATTACATGTATAAATGCTCTTCTCTATGTGTATCCTCTTCCAAAAACTTCTCCAACAATTGTAGTTCAACTTCACACCTTACAAGCAATTAGTCTTTATCTAGAATAGAAATCAGGCTCTACTTGTCCTTCCTCATCTCCAAATTTTGATCATGTTCATATTTAATAATTTGTGAAGGAATTTCTTCATCTTATCCATTTATAATAAAATAAAATTTTTCCCTGTATCCTTCATATTTGTAACAATATCCAAATATTATCCACCATTCTTTACTAAACCTGCAATAACATACAAATTGTCATTTTTAAAATAATATTTAAAAACTCATTTGATGCTCTTGGCCCATTTCTTCATCTTGATTTCCATTCTCCAAATAATTTGTGAGACTCCCAATGAGCCCCTCATTAGCATCTTATTCATCATTTTCATCCTCTCCAAAGATGGATCCTTGTTCTAGTGTACCAATGTACATTGTTTCTTTCTCACTTTCTCCAAGCAACCTTTCTTTATGCAACACTAAAGCTTCCAAGATTCCCATCAAATATTCATCTGCTTCATACACTATAACAAAATACTCATTAACATCCACACACGTGTTCATCACCATTAGGTTATGATTCGATGGTTGCATTTTATCATGGTACATCGCCTTCATCTTGACTAACATTTGTCTTCCTTCCAACATGTATAACAACACTTAGTGATTGTTTCTCCTCTCTACACAGAGAAAAATCAATGTTATGTCCTTCATCTGGAATAACTCTTGCATTCATATACCAATTTTTAAAATCATCAAATGTATCTGAAATTAACACCACTTCCATCATATTGATCGGCCTCACAAATTTTGAGACTCTCAACCAGTCTCTCATCAACATTTTCTTCATGTTCTTCTTCAGTTTCAAAATTTCCTATGAGAACTTTAGCTAGTCTCCTTTCATCGTTATCATTCTTCTCTCTTCAAGGTTTTATCCTTGTTTGAATTCACAAACAACTTCTCCAAAATTTTCCTTTTACTGTGACTCAACTCTTTTGAGATTTTCCTCCAAATGAGCATCTAAATTCTGTTCAAAATCCTTGAGTTTCTCAATAAACTGATCATCTTATCTCTATCTCAACTTCATATGCAACAAATTCTATTTCACTTTCTTATAAATAGTCCATCTGTAGCATTTTTCTTCCTCATCTTTCTATAGAATTCCTCTCATCATCTCTAGCTGTAATTTGATATCATCTACTTCTCTATCAAGTTTCTCCTAAGCTTACCTACTACAAATTTTCTTTGAACCTTTAGTGTGACTATCATTAGTCACAAATATTCTTCTTCCATGAGCTTCTACCTACTCACTATGAACTACATGAAAGCCGTTGCAACAGGCCGACTCCATCAACTTATTTATAAATACCATACTATGCCCTTCCATGCCTAGTCTTATGCTACTATTTTTTCTGACTCCTTCGTCCAAAATCTTCATCTGAGCACTCTCTTCTCTTCTGGCTTCTAGATGCAATTTACTCAGCTTCTTCCTTTGATAATTCTATTTGTCTTCCTCACGTTCTACTACAAGGTTCATGGCCATCATCCTTAACTACAAAAAATCTTCACTGCTACGTTTAATTAAAAATTACTCCACAATTAACTAAAATCAAAACTCCATTACCTCCTTGTTCAATATTCACTTGAACACACAACTTCTATTGTAGAATTCTTCTTAATGTTGTTAGTCCTTTGTTTTTGTAGACCTTCCCGTTATTTAAATTAGAACCATTATTCCTCTTTAATGCTTCGTAAGTCAATCTGTTCTAATTTAAGGTATATATCCTCCACAATGTCTGCACAACACCTCATAATCAACAAATCTCAATTCAATTGAATTTGAAAACAAATATTTACCTCAATATGTTGTAAAATCTATTTCTTCTAAGAGCTTCCTATATCTTTCTCTCAGAGTTATAAAGCTAAAATCCTTTTGTGGCTCTAATACCACTTGATGCAGTTTGGTTACCTCGATTACAAATAACCTGAGGCTACTCCACACATAACTTCATATTTAACATAAAATTCAAAAATATTTCATGACACATTAACATATGCAGTCAACTCAAGAATATGGATTTTTTTTTATAAATTCCATGAGACATATTTTCTCTCACCTTTGACACTTTTCCTCACTTCATCCAATTACATATTCTTCAAATTAACAAATAATGAAATTGGTAGGTCAAACGGACATTTATAAACCGAACACGTATTCCTCCAAAATTTTCTCTCTCAGGAGCCTCTCCTCTTCTTATTTTTCCCTCTCCTGGTCTTCTCTCCAAACACTCTTTTCTTATTGTTTCCCAAAATAAACCCATCATCGAAACCAAAAGTCACAAAGGTGATTTGTTTCCCCTTCTTAGAAAAATAAATGAAAATAGAAGAACTATATTTACATTAGGAAATAACTTCTTCAACTTATTCTAAATATCGAAACTCTCTTCCTAATGTAGATATTCACAATTTATTACAAAAAATTTAAAAATGTCTCCCAACATTACCATGTGATTATCCCATCACATTGGAATTATCTTGTGCAGAATCTCACATCTTATGCTCTGTCTATGCACCTAGATAAAAAATTATCTACCAAATGACCATGTAAGTGCAACTTTCAACAATAGAAAGGAATAATATCATAATCTGGAGCTTAGATATATTTCCTACAACAAATATATATATTAGTTGTCATATTTATGCCTTAATTGATGTCCACAATCGCTAAAATTTGTACCACTCACCTCGAAAGGATTTTGAAGAAATTATCATCTAACCTAACAGAAAAACCCAAACTATGCAATATTCCTTTAGGAACTTTGACTAACCACAATTTTAGAGCAAATCTTGGAAACTCAACCTAAAACAATTAAAACAAGCTTAATACCATTTTTAGACATAAAAAATAATTTCATATTCAATATCAAAATAGTATTAGCCTCTACATTTAAAGAAAACCACAACCATCCACTAAAAATATAATGAAAATTGAGATTGCAATAACCAAGTGTTTAACCTCATACCCTCTGAATTTAAATCAAATTTTCATTTTTGCGCATAGCTTGCGAGCAGGTTACCTATAAGACTCATTTTTTTCATTTACAAAACCTACTCCAGTAATAGGTTTCCCTCTAGCACCAAATTAAGATCCCTCCCTTAAATTCTAATGTATTTATTGCTATTTCTATATGCAGTATTATATAGACATTCTATGGTAATGATATAGTTATTATCGATACAAAAACACTTTTCTAAAGTGTTGTTTTTCCCTATGAACCTGATCCTAATCCCAAACTCAAGACCGAATCTTGTAGCCCCAAACTTATTAGAACAATAAATTCATTAAGTAATCTATCTATCTTTAATTAATTTAGACCAAAAAAACCTTCTTGCACATCCTTTATAAAGATTAAAAAAATCCATTCCTCTGCAAATTAATATATTTTTCTATAGAACTTGTCTTTAAAAACCTTCAAGAACCTTTTGTTGTAGTAAAACCTTGAAAATCACACTTTTGTTTGGGTGCTGCCTTCAATTGGTTTGCTGGAAGAAATAATATAATATGTATGTAAACATTATTTTGTCCTTCAAATTTGTAAAGTTCCTTATGAATCCCACATAAGCCTCTAGTTCCATTGATCCTTCTATATTGCTCATATTAAAGCTACTAGACCTTAGAAATTTATGAAGGTTCACCTCAACGAGATAATATTCCTCCCATATAAGAAAGGGTTTCTTCTGTGTTGCTATGCCCTCCAAGTACTCACTTCATCACACTCACATTATTTGATAATCAAAGGTTAATAGCAATCTTTAGAATTTAGAACTCACATATCTTGCACAAAAGCGGGACATTGTTTAAAAGGTTTTCAGAATTCATGAACAATTTTACCTCTAAATCCATTGATTTCCCTCAAGAATATTTTTATAAAAGTTTAAAATTATAATTATAATAGATGTTTAAATGTTAAAATTATTTCTATTATTTTTATAAATTATATTTCTTTTCAAATATTTATAATAAAATTATTATATATTTTAATTTATTATAAAATCATTTTTTTACTTTAATTTTTAAGTTTTTGGTAAATTAGGCTACTCTATATTAATTCGAAAAGAGAAACATTACATATGCTATAGGCTGGGTTGGTAAGCCGTGCTTAAAAAATCCTAGCCTTAGTTGCATGGTTTCATAGTTGCCGCCATGGAGGAAACCAACCCAGAAAATACTTGAGATGCAAAATTACAAAATGCGCAACACCGCTGATGTATCCAGATATTACAAAATGTGCAGAAGCATAAGTATAGCTTGAGATTCCATGGTAGTAGCATGCATGAAAAAAACCAAGGAAGAAATGAGTAGTGTCACAATCCATAGTCTTCAGCTTCATCACTACAATCAGGTTCTTTCTCCTCTATGGGGCAGGCATACGCCTGCACAGCTGCTTCCTCTAAATCTGCTATTGGACACGCAGTTTTTGGTACTTGTGCGCAGAGGATGGGAGATACCAGATACTGAGTGTTAGTGATGCTCATCCAAGTGCCTTCAAAATCCATAATCCATACATCTGATTCATCGTCCTCATCCTTATGAGTTGGTAGAGGATCAGTCTTGCAAGGTGGGGGGTGTGCCTGGTGCTCGATGGTAGACTTCCAGGGACCACATATACCTCTTTGCGTAGCTTGCACAAGGGCTTCTTCCTCCTGCTCAGGATCGGGACTTTTTCTAGCGTAATTTCCCGAGGAGGAGCCTTCAATAGACTCCAGATGGTTGTCCATTCCGCGGTGGTAACGACCGAGGAGAGCCCCTCTCTGTCCGCCACAGATGGTTCTTTGGTGCAATATAGGAGCCATTACCTGCTGAAGCAGAGGAATGGCTTCAGTGGAACGATGCGCATTAGGGGAACAAACAATCACAGAGACTAGAGGAGAAGAAGGGGCGGGAATAAGATGCGCAGGCTCGATAGTCACAACTCAGAGGGGTATGTGTAGCACGTCTCTAGGAAGAGTGTTGCATGACGGACTGGTGGCGTAGGAGGGCAAATACATGATCAATAGGGGAGACTGAAGGAAATAACTGTGTGTATATTTGTGCTGAGGTGCCATCCTTTTATAAGTTCTGTGACACATGCAAGGGGGCGGGTCATGAGTGAGCCTTGCATGCAACCGCGTGTCATAACCAATTTCGTGAGAAGGCTCGAGGGAAGAGTTATGGCTTATTGTCATATCAATCTTGTTAATCATTTATGATGATTGCTACAGAGGGGTACCGTGGAGGGGGTAAAACTGTCCAAACATATCTCCATCATGCTTTATCCCATTCATATCGTGCAGATGGTTAACGGTTTGAGGATCCACATCGAGTGGGGCCCTCCACTGTAGATCTCTGTCCTCATGGGCGTGGGAGAGATGATTTTCATTCGTGATACTTATTTCACCCACATTCGGGGGGAGAAGATCCTTTTGAATGAGAGTATGAAATTATTTCCTTAAGGAATCATCCTCTACCTGGGTAAGTTTGGAATGATATAACTCTTTGTGGCCTTCCACCACCTTGTTTGTAAGGAGTCCACAACTGAGTTTGCTTTCATTTGCACATGGAAAAATGTGATAGCTCTGTGATTGTGTATCAGCTATTCTAGAAGCTTGAACCTGTGGGCTAACCTCCAGCTAGTGGATACATTTGAGGACGTTGTGCCATGTATAATTATTGTGGTCGCCATAGTGATTATTTGTGAGTCTCCCTCCATTTCGAGGGGGAAATAGTGAAAATCAATTGTGATGTGAATACCCTAGATAAGCCCCTCTAGCTTCACAGAATTGTTGCTATCCCACACCGTATTACGTAAATCTAGAGTGGCTTGCCTTGAGAGTTCCTAAGAATACCTTTGAATCCTACATTTCTGGGGTTTCCTTTAGACACACCATCGAAGTTGCATTTGAAGAAGCCATTTGGGGGGGGGGGCTTCCATTTTTCAGGGGCAGGGATTATGTCGATGCTTCTAGGATTGATATCTAGGGGGGTATTTATACTCATATGCCAGTTATTCCATATGTGGCGCTCCATAGTAGAGGCGTGGAGGTCCTACTAGCTCCATGCATCAAGGGTCATTGTTTCAGAGAGGTTGTCGTGTATTCGTGCCTAGAGCTGCTATGAGGTGGATGCTTTATCTATGAAGAATCAGTTGTTCCTTTCCTTCCATATGTTCTAGATAAGAATACCCAGAATTATCTGCAGAGTCTGTTCAGGAGAGTGTTAGAGTAAGGATTTTCCATCCAACTGTTGATGGTGTTGATGATGTTGCCCCTTACTTGGTTGGTACGTCGGCATAAAACAACAATTATGTCCCATAGATCATTAGAGGTAGGACATTGGTCCATCAGGTGGTCAATGGTTTCCAAGTTTTCCTGGCATAGGGGGCATATGGAGGGTCCTACAAACCCTCTCTTCAAAATATTCTCCCATGTGAGGATGCGTCGTTTACTAAGAAACCATAGGAAGGTGGCTACTTTGGGCCAGAGATTGGCCAACCATATCTTTTTCCATATGAGATTTTTTGGACCTGGATTCTGCTGATGATGGAAGTTGCAAGCCTCCTTGGTGGAGTAGTTGCCACTTGGCATGTGACCACAACGAAGGATTTCAGGTCTTGGCTGTACTCTGATTTTTCTTTTAGTGATTTGCTCCTCTAAAATTTCTGTGTGATTCTCTTTGTTCCATTCATATTTCCATCTGTCTGTGTGTAGCCATTTCCTATATCCTTGGGTTGTGTCATCAATCTAGAAGTCCTCTACACTCTAACTTTGCCTAGCTTGAAGAGATGCACTCCATATTGGTCTGGGGAAGATGGAAGATAGTCTCGGTAGTTACTGCCAGGAGTCCTCCAAGAATATTGCTTAAGTGTTGCTGCGAAGCTCTCAAAAACTGTGGCTCTATATCAGCTGCTTTTGGTTGCTTGCTGCTTTCCATATTTGGGATCCCCCAGGCTTTATGTTTAATATGATAAGGTTGTCCTTGGGGCATGAATTAGAATACCTGGCTGCCCATAGATTAGCCCTTGGAGTGTGGGGGTTGGAGACCCATTTCCACCATATACTAGCACCCATGATGTTGTTTCTATGATAAGGGTCACGCAGCCCTAGCCACCCATGAATTTTTGGAGTACACACTTCCTTCCATTTGACTAAGGCCAATTTGTTTTTCTCTTTATTTCCACCCCATAGGAAATATCTTTTCAATTTTCACCTGGCCTTGAGGACCCTTTTGGGGGCTGCAAGGACCGAGAAGAGGTAAATGGGGAGGGACTGTAGAACCGATTTGGTAAGAACCAAGCGACTTGCTATATTGAGAGTACGATGGGTCCAGTTGGATAGTCTCATTTCCCTTTTGTCTAGCAAATCTTGCCAGGAGGAGTGATTAATGGTGGTGCCAGTGAGAGGGGCTTCGAGGTATTTGGATGGCAAGGAAGCGATGGAGAAGCCTAGGATGCAGGAAATTTTGCACTGAGAGAGACAGGGGTGTGGAAGAAAATTATTTGCGATTTGTCAGCGTTGACCTTAGTATCGGAGGCTTAAAAGAAGGAATCTAGAAGATATTTGAGGGTACAGGCTTCCTGGACCGAGGGGTAACCCATGATCATGTTGTCATCCACAAATTGCTGATGGGAGGAGGGGGGCAGGTTGTGGAGGGGTAAACCATGCAGAGCACCTAACTAGATGGAGCTTCGAGAAGGCAACCCAGTCCTTCAGCCATAATGATGAAAATTAAGGGTGAGGGAGGGTCCCCTTGTCTAATTTCTCTTGAGGGGTTGAAGGTTGTAGAGCAAATATCATTGATAAAAATGGAAAGAAATGGAGAGTTAATGTGGCTCATGATCCAGCGTACCCACGTGTGGCTGAAGCCAAAGGCTATAAGGACATTTTTGATATAGTCCCAACTAAGTTTGTCAAAAGCCTTTGATAGATCGATCTTGAGAAGCATGCCAGGTTTTTTGGAGGTTTTGAGAGAGTGAATGACCTCGTGGGTTTTGATGATGCCATAAAGAATTTGAATGCCTTCAACATAGCCTGTTTGCTCCGGGGAGATGATCATGGGGAGGAGTTGCTTTGGCCTGTTAGCAATAAATCTAGAGATTATTTTGTAAATGACATTGTAGAGAGCTATAGGTCTGTACTTACTTGGCGAGGTTGCGTTGTCTTCTTTTGGAACTAGAGTGATGAAGGTGGCATTAAGCACTGGAAGAAGACAGTTACTGGTGCGCGATTCCTCCACTAATTCCCAAACTTTGTCTCTGATCGTGTCCCAGAATAAGTGGAAGAAGTTGGTGGTAAATCCATCAGGACCTGGAGCTTTCCCCACATTAAGTTGGAAGACTGCTTGTTCCACCTCAACCAAAGTGGTAGCTTTGAGCAACATCCGATTGTGTTAATCCATTATTAGCTTAGGAATGTGCAAAGTGATTTTCCCAATGGTCTCATGCCTCTGATGATTTGGTTATTATAAAATGTTCCTGAAGTGGTTGTGCATCACCTCCGTAATGTCCTCTTTCTTTTCCAGCCACTCTCCATTTTGGTTTTTGAGGAGAGTGATTTTGTTATGCATCCTATGGTGAATAGTGGATCGGTGAAAGAACTTTGTGTTTCAATCTCCCTCTTTAAGAAAACACATCCTTCATATTTGTCTCCATAGGGTTTCTTCCTATCTCCTTCTTTATTCCATCTAAGTAGATAGTATGTTCTCTTGGCTCTCTGACTCAGCTGAGCATCCTTCCTTGATGATATTTTTTTGCAACTTCTTCATTTTTTCCTCCGGAATTTTTTGGTCTTTCAAGATATTGCCAAAGGTTGATTTATTCCAAACCTTCTATTTGCCTTTGAGCATTTTCAACTTTATCTGGAATTGGAGCATTTTAGTACCTTGCGGAGGTATTAGGGAGGACCACGAAGCAGAGACCATTTCCTTAAACCCTGGGTGTCAGAGCCAACAGTGTTCAAAGCGAAATGGTTTGGGAGCCTGCTTACCCAGTCTTAATCGTTGAAGTTGTATTGGCCAATGGTCAGAGCCTACAGCGGGCATGATGGTAGCTGCTATATCACCCCCTAGATGGATGAAATCTTCCATGATAAGGAATCTGTCCAGTCTAGAAGCTATCTGGTGCATGCCTCCTCTTCTATTATTCCAGGTGAAGATTACATTGGAGGTTTCAAGATCAATGAGGTGGTTTTCTTGGATGAAGTTCTTGAATCCATTACTGTCCAGGTCCAGATGCATCCTTCCTCCTTTATTTTCCTATAGATTTGTTATCATATTGAAGTCTCCTACCAACAGCCAAAGAGGAAAAGATCTTTGTTTATTGAGTTCAACTATGTTTTCCAAAAGCTCCGTTTTCTCATGGAGATTATAGGGAAAGTAGACATTCGTGAGCAGGCCATGGATGTTCGTGCCAATCAGGTGAAATTTGGCCTAAATGAGGTGCCTATTGGCATGCTAGTTCTATAGGGAGATGGTTTAGGGGTTCTAAATGACTTCCAGGCTTCCATATGCCCCATTGGCATCTATGGATATTGTATTGAATCCTTTCCATATCTTTTTGAAGATTATTTCTAGAGTGGAGCTCAAAGATTTGGTTTCTTGCATGTAGAATATTGCAGGATGTTCCTAAATAATTATTATTTTTATTATCATGTGCTTATTGGGGATGTTAAGCCCTCTTATATTCCATGAGATGATATCATTGTTGAGCGTAGAATTTTGTTAACTTGGGGAATCGCCCAGAATCCACCGTTTCTTTGCCTATTTCTATTTTTATTTGCATCGATGTTTCCCTACACCTTTTACGAGACTCTTTCATGAGCTATTTTGTGTTTATGAGTGTACCTGCCTAAATACCCAGAGAGGGGAGCTGATGTGCTCGAGTAAGTATTTCTTCCATCTTTTGGACCTGGTGCTCAGGTATTAATCTGAAATCCTTCTTATTGCAAGCATCCTCTAACCCTATGAGATCCAAGCCCTCAAGGTCAATGCTCTCTGGCTCTTCCTCCATATCTTTTGGGATCATCTCCATCACCTATTCTTTTCTCTTTGACGCAAGCTTTTCCCCTATGGAGCTAGCAGTTTGTGGTTTTAGGAAGGTCTCAGGCGGGACCTTGTTCTGTTGTGCTTTGGAGGACTGGGGTTGCTCTGTCAAGGTGCACTCAGCTTCGTTGTCTGGTTCATTCTCTTTCCCATTCAACTGATTTAAAGTGGTGAAGCTATTGCTAGTCGCAGGTACTTTTTTATTCTGGTTAGAGGTACGTCTCTTGTTGTGCCTTTTCTTACTTGCTACCTTTGTGAATCCTTCTGATGCCTAATCACTGGATTCATTTTCAGCCGTCGCTTTTTTGTTTAGAGGATAATTTATAAAGAAATTCCCATGTTGGTGACATCTCCTACATTTGAAAGTAATATGCTCATAATCTACAATTTGTATCCATTTGAAACCTTCGTGTAGCAGACTTACCTCACTTGGTAGCGACTCCGTCAAGTTCGTGTCGACACAGATACGGGCATATGCTACGTAGCCATTGATCTTTGTCTCCTCTAATATCTTAACGAATTCCCCTTGGGAATTTCCTATATCTATGAGGATCAACTCATCCTCGTAATCCTAGGGGAGGGAGTAGAGTGGAATCTAAATCGGAGCCCATGTAAGATCTTGTTTTTTGGGGTTGAACCGCTTCATCCAGGGTCGTAGATATAGACCTACAGAGTTAAAAAAATAGGGTCCTCCATCCATGAACCTATTTCTGTCTTCAATGCATGTAAAGAGCACATTGAAGAAGCCCTTAGCACACAACAGTAAGTCAATGTGGCCTTTGGGTTTCCACTTCTAAGATATCCAACCTCGAAGGGCTTTTTTGGTGGGCGAGAAAACCATGAATTTTCCTACCAGCACATGATCCTTCATGAACTAGATTCTTCCATTGATGCAGTTCTTTGCGAGCTCAATCATTGTCTATTTGGGGTTCTTCAAAATGTATGTTGCTGACATGATGTTGGCTTCTTCTCTTGCTGATGTATTTATCTGTTGCACTGTGGGAGTTGCCCCTGAGTTGTCATGAGATGGGTCAGAGTTTTGTTGATTGACAGTATCAGCTTCTTCCACCACCCTTGTGGGAGGTTGGCCTATAATGGGGGGAGCAGCAGCCCCCCCACTAGTTTCAGTCATCGGTGAGCCTCAAGTCTGCCTAGGAGAGTGCTCGCGGCCTATCTCTATGGGAGGGAGATATGCCTGGGGTAGCCTACACAGAAACCACGAAACCCTAGGTCATGGCGGTCATCCTAGTGTAGAGCTCCGCTAGGTCTCTCAATAGCCCACTATTGTTATCATTGTGCCCTTACATTCCTTTAATTTTTATTAGTATTAAATTATATTTCAAAAAAAAAAAAAAAAACTATAAACTATAGAAACATAACAAAAATTTTTAACATGAAAACATTTATTATAATTATTATTTTAACTTTTATGGTAATTCTTATTATATATATAATATGTGTAGTTAAAAAATAAAAGAAAAAACATTTATAACAAAATGTGAAGGAATTTCTTCAACTTCTCCATTTATAACAAAATTATTTTTTTTTCCAGTATTCTTCATATTTGTAACAATCTCCAAATATTGTTCACCATTCTTTACTAAACATGCATTAACACACAAATTGTCAATTTTAAAATCATAAGGCTTTACAAACTCATTTGATTCTTTTGGCACCATTTCTTCATTTTGATATCCATTCTCCAAATAATATGTGAGACTCCCAATGAGCCCCTCTTTAGCATCTTATTCATCATTTTCATCCTCTCCAAAGAGGGATCCTTGTTCTAGTGTACCAACGTACATTGTTTCTTTCTCACTTTATCCAAGCAACCTTTCTTAATGCAACACTAAAGCTTCCAAGGTTCCCATCAAATCTTCATCTACTTCATACACTATAACAAAATACTCATTAACATCGACACACATGTGTTCATCACCATTAGGTTATGCTTTGATGGTTGCATTTTATCATGGTACATAGCCTTCGTATTGACTAACATTTGTCTTCCTTCCAACGTGTATAACAACACTTACTGATTGTTTCTCCTCTCTACACAGAGAAAAAACAATATTATGTCCTTCATCTAGAATAACTCCTGCATTCATACACCAATTTTTAAAATAATCATGGAATGTATCTACAATTAACACCACTTCCATCATATATTGATCATCCTCACAAATTGTGAGACTCTCAACTAGTTTCTCATCAACGTTTTCTTCATGTTCTTCTTCAGTTTCAAAATTTCCTATGAGAATTTCAGCTAGTCTCCTTTCATCATTATCATTATTTCTCTCTTCAAGGTTTACTCCTTGTTTAAGTTCACAAATAGCTTCTCCAAAAAACTCCTTTTGCTGCGACTCAACTCCTTTGAGATTTTCCTCCAAATGAGCATCTAAATTTTGTTCAAAATATTTGAGTTTCTCCATCAACTGAGCATTTTATCTCTATCTTAGATTCATATGCAACAAATTCTATTTCACTTTCTTCAAAGTATTCCATCAGTAACCTTGTTCTTCCTCATCTTTCTGTATAATTCCTCTCATCATCTCTAGCTGTAATTTGATTTCATCTACTTCTCGATATCAAGTTTCTCCTAACTTTACTTACTACGGATTCTATTTGAACCTTTACTATGACTCTCATTAGTCACAAATATTCTTCTTCCATGAGATTCTCCCTTCCCACTGTGAACTACGCTCAAACCATTGCAACGAGCTAACTCCATCAACTTATTTATAAACACCATACTAAGCCCTTCCATGCCTAGTCTTTTGCTACTATTTTTTCTAAATCCTTCCTTCGGAATCTTCATCTGAGCACTCTCTTCTCTTCTGTCTTCTAGATGCAATTTACTTAGCTTCTTCCTTTGAGAATTCTATTTTTCTTCCTCGCGTTCTACTACAAGGTTCATGGCCATCATCCTTAACTACAAAAAATATTCAGTGCTACGTTTAATTAAAAATTACTCCACAATTAACTAAAATCAAAAGGCCATTACCTCCTTGTTCAATCTTCACTTGAACATACAACTGTTATTGTAGAATTCTTCTTACTATTGTTATTCCTTTGTTTTTTTATACATTCCCGTTCTTTTAATTAGTAGCATTATTCCTCTTGATTTCTTCGTAATTCAATCGGTTCTGCTTTAAGGTATATATCCTCCACTATGTCTGCACAACACTTGACAATCAACAAACCTCAATTCAATTGAATTTGAAAAAAAATATTTACCTCAATTTGTTGTTAAATCTACCTCTTCCAAGAGCTTCCTATATCTTTCTCTGAGAGTTATAAGGCTAAAATATTTCTGTTGCTCTAATACCAGTTGATGCAGTTTGGTTACCCCGACTGCAAATAAACCGAGGCTACTCGACACATAACTTCGTATTTAACATAAAATTCGACTATATTTCATGACACATTAACATATGCAATCAACTCAAGAATATGGATTTGTTTTGATAAATTCCATGAGACATATTCTCTAACCTTCGAATATTTTCCTCACCTCATCCAATTACATATTCTTTAGATTAACAAATAATGAAATTGGTAGGTCAAATTGATATTTATAAACTGAACACATATTCCTCAAAAAAAATCTCTCGGGAGCTTCTCCTCTTCTTATTTTTTCCTCTCCTGGTCTTCTCTCCAAACACTCTTTTCATATTGTTTCCCAAAATAAACCCATCATGAAAAAAAGAGTCACAAAGGTGGATTGTTTCCCCTTCTTCGAAAAATAAACGAAAATAGAAGAACTATATTTATATTAGGAAATAACTTCTCCAACTTATTCTAAAAATCGAAACTCTTTTCCTAATGTAGATATTCACAATTTCTTACAAAACATTTAAAAGTGTCTCCCAACATTACCATGTGACCATCCCATCACATTGGAATGCTCTTGTCTAGCATCTCACATCTTATGCTCGTTCTATGCACCTACATACAAAATTATCTACCAAATGACCATGTAAGTGCCACTTTTAATAATAGAAAGGAAACATATAATAATCTGGAGCTTAGATATATTTCCTACAAAAATTATCTATATTAGTTTTCATATTTATGTTTTAATTTATGTTCACGTTCGCTAAAATTTGTACCACTCATCTCGAAATGATTTTGAAGAAATTATCATCTAACCTAACAAAAAAAACCCAAACTATGCAATATTCCTTTAGAAAATTTGACTAATCACAATTTGAGAGCCAATCTTGAAAACTCAACCTAAAACAATTAAAACAAGCTTAATACCATTTTTAAACGTAAAAAAATAATTTCGTAATCAATATCAAAATATTATTAGCCTCTACATTAAAAGAAAACCACAACCATCCACTAAAAATATAATGAAAATTGAGATTGCAATAACCAAGTGTTTGACCTCATACCATCTGAATTCAAATCCAATTTTCATTTTTGAACATAGCTTGCGAGAAGTTTACCTATAAGACACATTTTTCTCATCTAAAAAACCTACTCGAGTACTACTAGATTTCCCTCTACCACCCAATTATGATCCCTCAAATTCTAATGTATTTATTATTCTTGCATATGCAGTATTATATAGACATTCAATGGTAATGATATAGTTATTATTGATAAAAAACACTTTTCTAAAATGTTTTTTTTTCCCTATAAACCTGATCCTAATCCCAAACTCAAGACCGGATCTTGTAGCCCCAAACTCATTTGAACGATAAATTCATCAAGTGATCTATCCGTCTTTAATTAATTTAGACCGAAAAAACCTTCTTGCACATTCTTTATAAAGATTAAAAAAATCCATTCCTCTACAAATTATTATACTTTTCTATACTTTTCTATAGAACTTGTCTTTAAAAGCCTTCAAGAACCTTTTGTTGTAATGAAACCTTGAAAATCACACTTTTGTTCGAGTGTTGCCTTCAATAGGCTGGAAGGAAGAAATAATATAATATGAATGTAAACATTATTTCGTCCTTCAAATTTTTAAAATTCCCGATGAATCCCACAGAAGCCTCTAGTTCCATTGATCCTTCTATATTGCACATACTAAAGTTATTAGATCCTAGAAATGTATGAAGGTTCACCTCAACGAAATAATCTCCCTCCCATATAAGAAAGGGTTTTTCTGTGTAGCTATGCCCTCCACGTACTCACTTCATCACACTCACTTTATCCGACACTCAGAGGTTAATAGAAATCTTCAGAATTTAGAACTCACATATGTTGCACAAAAGCGAGACATTTTTTTAAAGGTTTTGAGAATTGATGAACAATTTTACCTCTAAATCCATTGATTTCCCTCAAGAATCTTTTTATAAAAGTTTAAAATGATAATTATAATTGAAGTTTACATGTTAAAATTATTTGTATTACTTTTATAAATTATATGTTTTTCAAATAATATTTATAATAAAATTATTATATAAATTTTATTATATATTTTTATTTATAGTAAAATCATTTTGTTACTCTAATTTTTATTAGTATAAAATTATATTTAAAAAAAAAAAGCGTATAAATTATAGAAACAATAAAGAAATTTTTAACTTGAAAACATTTATTATAATTATTATTTTAAAATTTATGGTAATTGTTATTATATATAATATGTGTAATGAAAAAAAAACAAAATATTTTTAATTTAGTTTTTATTAAATGACATTATAACAGTCATTCTCATGGAAGGTTATGTAACGTCTCTTTCTTACCAACAATTTTTTTTTTTCTAATTACATTTCAACTCTGGTCTTCTTTACGAATTTCGTTATTTGCGATTTGACATGGAATAGGATTCCCATTCCTATTCGTATTGCTGTATGGAATTCTTTTTTTTTTTTATAAAAGGGTTGGGCTCATGTTGAATACATCTATGCCCTTATCACACTATTATATATACATTTTACCCCCATACCATGGTTATATGGTTACATAAATCTCTACGCGTTTTTTTCTCTATGTGCATTTATCTACACCTTTCGACATTCTCATTTACCCTTGTCACATTATGCTTAGAGGTCTCAATACACCTACTCTTTCATGTTCAATAGCATGCTCCTATGGACTTCATGTTTAGTATATGATTCGTTGGATTACATATTCGTACCATTCCGAGGCATCACATGGTATATTGGTTTTATTTATAACTGATTTCGATTTTATTCATTTGATATAGTTTTTGTGGCCAATGTGCCGAAGTGAATGAACGTTACCATCGCATCATTGGTTTTTCACGCACACTTCCATTCAATGTGATATTACTATGGGGCTGGGCGTACAATTTTGCGATGTGTTTCTTCTGTCTCGTTGGCAACGATGGCTTAGGGTTTTGGCCTACGCAACCCTTTCAATTTTCCACGTCTTCTTATGAGATGCCACTCCGTTGGTTCTTCTTTTCGTTTCGTTGGCTTTCATGGCGTCCACATGCAGAGTTGGACGTTTTCACGTTTCGGTCTATACGCCATGTCGGAATATTGTTTAATTTATGCCTACCATATGACATTAATGAAAGTACTGTATAATCGATTTCATATATCTCTGGATTTATGTATTGGACAGACAGGTATTAATGGCAATCTCTACCACTCGATCTGTGTATAAGCTATGGATCCGAAGCCACCTGGACGGTGGTGATTGTTCTATCCATTAGGGTTTCGTCGCTTTTCTGGATTTGATACGGTGATATAAATCTCTGCTTTAATATTGAAGCGGTTCTTTCGCCCTTCATTTGTTTCACTTACCTCTCGGTGTCGAGACTCTACATGTTTGAGGAGCTAAGCGTCGGCTCGTCCAAACTTCTGGCTTACCTACCTATCCATCGAAATTTAAATCCAGGTATAATTTTCTATGCACGTCGCTCATTTTATAGTGAAACTCACGTTCTGTCTCTATAGCTTGATATGTAAAATTTCTCTGTGGAAATTGCGAGAGCTGGGTTTAGATAAAATAATTTCTTCCCTGTAGTCTCGTTCATAGTCTCGACCTCATTTGGGTTCGTTGAACAATGTCTTATGGCAATTTTCCTGTAATAATATATTGATTTTGTTATTTATGCCACTATCTCTTCGTCTAATTCGTTGGGCTTCTGCTTAACGATGTGTGAGACTAATACGCCCTGGTTTCTTGATAGGGCATATTTCTACTCGTCCTTCGTGACTTAAATGATGGGGTTCGAATGGTGGGGTATTTATTTTGTTCTTCTCTTCTCCAACGAGCGATACATACCTTAGGAAAGAATCGATTCGCTTGTATCATTAGTTAAGGGGTTTTTCTCATTCCCCTATTGAACCTCCGGTTTTCTAATTTTTTTATGCTATGCACTACCTCGATTTCAAGTCGTTTTGACGGAAAGAAGCTTCATCTTTGCCAGGTAATTCAGATTTTGTTATTATAAATTTTTGTGATATCATTCACATCAGTTGATTGATTTATATTCTCACTGTTTATTGCTTTGGCTACAGGTAAATCCGAATCCCATATACTTTTCCTTCTCGAGGATAGAAGGAAAAAGGGTTGTTGCACTCGCGTTAATTTCGCTGCCCTTTGCGCTTTCAGGTCGGTATCACCACATACTAGTCGCATTGAAGCTCGACTTTCATGTCGTGGTTTAGACCCCTCTGGTCTACCTTTCATAGTTTTCTCTTACTACTGTAATTGTAATAACTTCGTGAGACTAATTAGTATTACACAGACTCTGATTATATGGGCGCTATGATCACATTATCCCAATTTAATTTACCAGAGACATCATCCTCTTAATGTACTTCAGGACTTTACCTATGGATTTTTCATATATCTATTTCCTTCCTAATTGACGAAGAACAGAGATTTGTTATACTCAGAAAGTTCAAGTGGCTAGTTCATGTTGTTGTTCATGATAAAAATTTTATTTCGGTTACATCTGGATTGCTTCCATTTGATCGACACAGCTGGTTCATTTGTGGATTTATGCTTCCTCCACCTTTTATTTTCGTACTTGTAGGCAGTTATCTTTATGGCACGAATATTACACCTCGGCAAGATGTTATTGATTCTGATTATATGGTTCATGTAGTATTATATGTCATTATACTCCAGTAGTATATGTCTACCTCTGCTTTTTAACTTAAGGTTTGCAAGTTTTTACTTACTGGTGTAAATAACACAAAATCTATGGTTTGGCTTGCTTTAAATCTAAAACACGTACAATGTGCTCTATTATTTAGCTAGTATTTCCAGCTGTCATTTTAGAATAATCTGGCATGTGAAGTAATTGTTATTATTCCCTGCTTACAAAATTTACATGTGCTGCCTATAAATTTGTTTCTGTCTATTTTCCAGTAGTAATTCAATTGTTTTTTGTTTTGGGATCTCCAGTAATGGAGATAACCCATGTGCTAGTATTATGCCTGTTCTTAGGTTACATGGGGTTACCAATTTAATCCTTCAATTTCAGCCCTGTTTATATCTAGATGTCCTGAATCCAGTTTTTAAGGTAATCATCTCCTTCTTTTTCTGTTGCATGGAAGTTAATAAGTGAGCATTGCACTTCCAACCAGTCCATCCCGAATAATATGTCATAGGAGCGTAAAGGTAGAATATTGAATTCAACCTTTATATTCTGATCCCCAATTTCAAGGAGATAGTTGGAGACTTTGACATGAAATTTTTGCTTTGCCCCAATTGATAGTTGTACTAGCCAAGGATTTTTAAACTTTTCTCTCTGTAAGTCATCTTTTTCCACAATCTAGGGATCTACATAGCTTAAACTAATGCCAGGATCGACCAAAATAGATATAGGGTGGGAATGAATCTTACCTCCTAGTTCTATCATGGTTGGCTAGAAATCTGCTTGCTGATCTTCAAGTGCAGCATTGATTCTGGGTATATTTCATGCCACGTCTCCTAGAGTAGATGCTTTTTTCACGTTAGATTCAGTTTCGTTCCTCCCATGATGTAGGAAGTTTTTGAAATAATGTCCCTCGCCTCATCCCCATCACTGTAATGGTGATTTCTGTGACATCCCATGATCCTGTCTCCTGGATGGTTTAGTGGGTTGGTCTTTAGCTTTTCATTTGAGTCTTTGCTAATTTTTCCCAATTTTCTTATTCGTTGAATTCCTTACAACAACTTTATAATTTCCAGATATTATATTTCTAAAGCTTGAAGAATTTTTCTATCCTTTCTTGGGTGGCCAATTTTTTCCAACTTCTCCCTTTTCCTTGGACTACTGATAGCACATCCCTGCCTTTTGAATTACCTCATCCATTGTCTTTGGATCTACAAATTCAATTATCTCTTTCATGTGAGCAGGAAAACTAATAAAAAATCGTTGTATTTTTTCCTTCTTGTCCTTTAAATATGGCACGTATATTAACATGGAAGTAAATTTGGTGATGAATTCATCTATAAATAGTTGACCCAACCACAAATCGTTCAATTCCTGATATGTTTCATCATAAATTCATTCTGTTAGGTACTTGTCCTTGAAATATTGTTGAAATTCATCCCAGGTTCCATTATGGTCTTCAATTCCACGCACTTTTTTCATTTCTTCCCACGATAATATAGCCTTCTCTCTCAATTGGTAGATTTCCAATTGGGTTTTGAGTTTGCTGTCATAATCATACACTTGAAAATATTTATTTGTGTTAATGATCCAAGCTTTTTCCACCTATTAAGCCTCATCATAAAATGCAGGGGGTTTAATATTCTGGAATTCCCCTTGCAATTCCACTTTCTACTTCTTCAGTTCTTGTTTATTGGAATCATTTTTAGACTTAGCCTCATTGTAATTCCTACTCTTGTTGCTTCGCTCGACGCGACCTCCCTCAGGATTATCGTGAATGTGTTGTTGTTGCTCGCCTTGTACATGGGTTTCCCTCTATGGGATAGGCCACACAGTGGGATCGTTATGCTTATCCAAAAGACTCTTGAGTATACTTTCATGCTCCCTCATCAATCTCTCATTTTCAATTCGTACCCAGACCATTTCTGTCTGGAGTTGTTGTACGATGTCCAAGAACCTATTGGTCTATCTTTGTTGTTATTCCAACAATATGTTGGTTTGCTAGTGCTGATCTATACTTAGATGCACCCACATTTGTGGATTCACTTCTTGGTAAGGCTGGAGGTGAATCTGCCCTGCAGCCTTGGGTGTTTGATTTATGGATCTCCTCCTCATTGTTCTTAGTGAATTTATTACTTCAGTTCTGTGAAAATTTACACACATCAATTGTTATTTAGGTGACCCCTTGTTGGTACCAGCGTTTCAACACTGCTATAATACCACTTATAATGTTCATACATATCATTTAACAATAATAAAAAAAAAGTACCTTAACTTTCCACTCTAGTTACCTTAATTACCTTAGGAGTTATTATCCTAGAGTATGCTTGTAAAACTGAAACTTACCTTAGTTATGGTTGTAAAACTGAAACATACCTTAGTTTTTATTTGCTAGAACTTATATAATTAAAATGTCGTGATCAACATAACAAATGACATAATTATGTCATATATATAATCTTAAACTAAGCATCAAGGATCCATTGATTGTTATATCATTTGATATAGTCCTTTTTTCATTATGCTTTGCAATCTTTGCAATTTACAATTATTATAAAGGTTTATTACCCCCACTTCGAGGAGGATTGATGATAACACATTCGAACTTACCTTTATTTGGATATACATGTATTGAATTTGTTCAATTATTACCATCCCATGGAGATTTGAAATTATTTATTTTAATTAAGGACTTTTTAGTCTGTAACCTCCATTTCTTTAGCATTAACAATGTGCTGCCATGTGGCTTTGCCTACCTCCATATGTCTGCATACTCATTGACGATGGGGATTATTCATGGGTTCGTTAGGGTATCAAACTACCTCCATTTAAACCCTAACCACTTCATTCTTGGTCCTTCGCCCATCCAGTCTTCGAGCTCTGTAATTACATTGGTGTTCTCTGTGCAGCGTTTCTCACCGAGGTTCTGGGAATGGTGAGTTTATGGTACTCTCTTGCCACGCCAGTGTCTGTGTATTTTATTTCAACTATACATTTCTACTCTATCAACAAGGTTAACGGAGGTCCTCCGGTTTCTCATGTAGAGGTATGCTTGACCCTAGTGAAGCCATGGCATCCTAGCCTTTTCCGAGCTTTTCGCGCAACATTTTTGGACATAGGCATCCTTCTGCATCTACTAACTCAATTAACTAAGTTTATTGTCTATAATTTTGTGTCTAAAATTTCAGAGTCAACTTCTTTTATTAAGTTTTATTTTTTTCATGAAGTTTTAATACTTGGGTTATGGTTTAATGGTAGATTTCGAAGGTCACTTTCCCTCGGCTCAAACCAAGGTAATGGTTTACATGGTTTAACCAGTTCAATTCTCTTACAGTATTTATCGAATGACTCTTAACTCGTTTATTCTTTCCACCTTGCAGGTAATGTCTCCTCCGTCACTTTTTTGTTTGCTTGGTCATCTTTTCCATAGAAATTCCTTCCTGAGAATTTCTTTTTCTTTTATTTTAGGTGCAAAATTGTTACCAAAGATAATTATTTAGCTGGTTCTCAAGAATTAATTCTCTAGTCTGAGGGTTTATGTTTGTCATATGCACATTGAGGGTTATGAATTCTTATTTTTCCCAAATGAGGGCGAGTGTGGCTTACCCTGATACTATTTTCATTAAGGTGGCCACTATGGCTAGGCTACTGGACATCTGTGCCACTATGTTGAGGGATTATCGTTTATGGTTTTTACTGTACATGTATATACTTTCCTCTTTCATGGCTGACGGATCTGTCTTAAGTCAACTACGTTCGATAGGGGTTTGATATTATCCCACTCAGGGCTTAAGTCCGATCTTCGAACACAAATGTTATATGTACTTGCTTTTCCATATTTATAAATTGTTGTATTTTTTCCAAACCTATAGGTCCTTCATTTTATTGTTTATAGACTTCCTCAAGGTTTATTCCTGAAGTCCTTTTTTTGTTGTGACAGATTGCAACTTTATTTATAATATAATTTCTATTCTTTTGGATGCATGTGTTTAGTTTTCTTCCTTAATCTACTCTACTTGTTTTATTACAGTACTACTTATGTCTTTCTCTTGATTATTTATTAAAATATCTCAAGATATTATGAACAGAGCTGCTATCCATATCTATCATTCCTTCGTTTGTTGCTTAGTTATATTATTAAGAATCATTCTCTGTAAATGCATATTGTCTTTGTTATGAAGAAATATGGAAATAGTTTGTAATTAACACTACTAGTTGAAAACACTAGTTATGGTGTATCTTTCTTTTATGATAACAACACCTCGATCTTTTAAGAGTTTAGAATTTTAATAGTTTATGCTAATTGCATGTGCTACTAGATTTATTTTAGATGGGTGACCGGACCACCTCATGGGGACTTGTCCTTTGTCTGTGTATTAATTAATCACACCTACAGGACAAACAATCTTGATATTTTGGGTTTTCATCCCTAGGTTAAATATCAAACCTGATTTAAATACTGTTTCAATTAGAATTTTTAACTAATAATTATTTTAAATTCTCTTCCACAGAAAACTTTGACTTACACAATAAGTAAATTTGCAAGCGATGGAACTTTTATTTAGGCTACTATTTACAGAGTTTTCTACTTTGTGAATTATTTTTCCATATAAACACATCATTTAAAATTTGTTTCAATGTCTGAGCATAAATTTCATAGGTAAATATATAAGATTCTTTCGCAATCAAACTTTACTTATATCACTTTATGTACTTCTGATGGCTTCCACCCAACCTTGAGTGAGGAAATGTCTTCCTCTACTCTCCCCGTTCTCCTCACCAAAGTAGGAAATCACAACAGTATTTTTTTTCAAAGAGGTAGACCTCAGGACTCCTGTCCAGTCTCTTCCCCTAATTAGGTAGCATAGTTCCACTAGTTTCCCACCAGCTTTGAATGCTATCTCCTTCCAGCTTCCTATTTGTTCCTCTTCCCCTGTACATAACCCCTTTCCTCCTCTAGGATTTTCCTTTTATTCAGAGAGGAAAGATAACTACCAATAACTACTTATTCAACTACTTTGGAGTCTTGGAAACTTTTAGCATCAAATTCATTGTATCATAACATAATTAAAACTTTATTCTCAAAAGTAAGAAACTTTAATTCACAAATTTTGATTAACATGCTTGTTAATATGTTAAATAAAAATTAAATAACTTCAGTGTCTAATTAAAATGTCTTTTAAAAAATAACATTAAGTACTAGTGTTACATTAAGTGTGAACAAAGTTCAATAAAATAAAAAGTGTATAAAGTTGGTTTAGTGAAGGTAAGGTATTTTTTTTCTTCAAAAATTCTTAAGCTAAATTAACTTATAGTAATGAAGTAATATTGTTTTTGAGCCTAGAGGCTCATTCATCAAATTTGAAAAAAGCTAAATAACTATACAAAACATTTTAATAATGCAAGATCATAAAAAAAATTGCACGTGAAGAAATTGAATCTTTCTTTGTTGGTTTTGTAAATTTTCCTTCTTTCACAACCTTGGGACAACAAACTCACTTGGCTATAAAACATACCAATACCTCATTCCTCATTTTACTTTCCTTTGATCTCTCACCGAACATTATTAGGTGTAAATTGTTGCATGAAAAAAATACTTACAAAACTGAAGTGTTGTCTAGATTCATGTGGGTGTGATAAAAATTCTATCAAACTAAAAAATAATTAGATTTCAGACATATAAACTAAGTAGATTAATATCATAGTTAAAAATATTTTCTTATGAGTTATATTTTCTCAAAGTAAAATAAATAAGTAATTTTAGTATATAAATCAATATAGATCTATAATAACTTAGGATTTACAAAGAGTCAAAAGGGATCAAATCTCCTAATACACAAATCTCTTCTTAAGTGAAAAATTGAGAAAAATATTTTCACCTCACAAAATTGGACCCCTCTTGAAAGATAAAAAATTAGAATGAATCTATGTTGATAATAAAAAAATAAAAAATCATGAATATACAAGCGAAAGAAAATTTTATTATAAAAAGTATGATAAATAAAAAATAAAAATAAAAAAAAAATAAAAAATTAAATTTATACACCAATAGAGTTATTATAAAGTATTATAAAAAAAGAGATTTAAATTTACACCTAATAAAAATATTATATAAAATATATAAAACATAAAAAGTTTACATATAAATAAAAATATTAAAAATATAATATTAGAAAAACCTATTATTATCTTTTTAAAAATTATTTCAAATTTCATTTATCTATAAGAAAAATTAAATTTAAAAAAAATTAAAAAAATAATTTATATTTAAAAAGCAAAATTCATTTTAGATAATTAAAATTTTTATATATCTTTAAATATAATCTTTCCACTATATAAGTTTTAATAAATTTGAATTCCATTTTTCAAACTGCCGATTTCAAACTGTAATAATAATATATTGTACCATTCTACTACATGCTAATACAAAGTAATCATCACTTTTACAAGTATGAGAGGAAAGAAAATATCGTACCCTGAACAAAAATTGGATTACATGTTAATACATAAAATAACCACCAGCTTTAAAAGTATGAAAGGAGAGGAAATGTCATGCTCCGAACAAAAGTTGGATTACATTTTAATACATAAAATAACCAACAATTTCAAAAGTATGAAAGAAAAGGAAATGTCATACTTCGAACAAAAATGGAATTCAAATTTATTAAAACTTATATAGTGGAAATTATATAAAAAATGTGTGCATAGTTTAGGTTGTTATAATTTTGTATCCTAGTTAATCTATAGTGTAGGGTTGTATTTCGTTTTCAAATTCTATATTAAATATAATTAATTATAAAGTTTGTCGAGTATTTATATATTTGTTTTGTTTTGCATAAATACTAGAGATATTGTTGCCACATATACATGGTTTTTAAAAAACATATCATGCTTATAATAATATTTTATAATAGTTGAATATAAATATTTATAAATATAAAACTATATATAATTATATTTGTTTAATATATTTTTAAGGTTAGTTACTTTTTAAAGTTGATTTTTGTAATGATTTTTAGATAATTACATTATATTTATTAGAGTCTCTCAATGGCTTATTACTTGAGAAAATAGACTAATTATAAAATATTATCGATTTTGTAATAATATAATTAAACTTGAAATGATAGGATATGTTTATAGAATTAACAATGTATTTATTGCATCAGAGTTGGGACAGGAAACAATAAATTTTAAGCAAAAAGGTGGCATTGTTATGCTACAATGTCTAAGAGAATAGGCTATGGAAATTAAAAATAAAAATTGATATAATGTGTAAACATCTCTAGAAAATGAACATAGAAATCCAAAATAAATAAATAACTTGATTGGAGGGGAACCTGGGCCTTAGGACGATAAGGAAGTGTCAAGATTTTTGGGTTATTCCTTGACCTTGGATGGTGAAAGAATTGGAGAACTGTGTAGTGACCCCATCTCCAACCTTGCGAGTCTTCCTTCAATGTCTAGCATGAAGTTCTACAACCCATCAAACCCATGCATGAGTATAACTTGATTCTACCGTTGATATACCAGACCATTGTCAACCATCAACTTGACATGCCAGTAGAGGTCCATTGTATGGAGCTACCATTTCTTTCTTCCACATGAATTTAAAATATTCTGTGCCCATGGAGTGACTCTTGTCATGACATAAAAATCCATAACTTTTTTCCTTTCATCACAAATTTTCTCCTCCACAAACCTAACTTTGTTCTAAATGCTATGAGGGGTATGCTCATGAAACCTGGATGTTAATGTATCAAACCAAAATCCTACCTTGGGGACACCCATTGTTTTTCATCCCTGTCCTCCAACATCGTGGATATTGATTTGTTATTCCAAAAAGAGGCAACAAGATCAATCTAATACTTGTTTGAGGTGGGGCTGAGAGCTATAAGACAGACTGATGGAAGAATTTAACCAAAAAATAATTCTAGTAGGTTTGAAATTTCATTGAAGATTGGATGAGTCCCTCACCTTTAAAAAAAGACACTAAATATGGAGGAAAATACAAATGAGATGGATAAGAAAACCATTTCCAACACATTATGTTATGATCGAAGGTCATGAATGGAAAAGGAAGAAGCATGAGGGAACGATGGAGGAGAAGGAAGAGAAAAAATAGGTTTTTGTGGAGGAAGCACATCAGGGAGGTTCCCATCCACGTTGTCATATTCGTAGTAATAACTCTCCCAAGAGCCTCTACCATATTTCTTAGAAGGTGAGGGCTCATTAAATTTAATTTTCGTTATGGTTTGCAAAGAGTGGAGAAATGGGGAGAATCTTCCTATCTATCCTTCCCCACTTTAATTCCTTGTTAACACCCCCATCAGGGGAGGGTGAGTCAATTTTATTTGTTAATATTTGTTAAAAATAATATAAGATTTGTTGATATTTTTTTAGCCATACATTTTAAAGTGAATTATTTTTATCTAAAATGAATATATGTGAAGGTATTTCTACCCATACATCCTCTAGAATATATACAAGAATTAATTATTTTTGGTGGATAATTGTATTCATTTTCCTAGCGCACCATTAGGGGAATTTTGAGGTCTAAAATGGACCTCCTAAGGAAATTATAAAATAATATTGGACATAATAAAAAAAATTATATTTCATCATCAAATTTTAGAAGGAAAAAAGAAAAAACTACTTTGTCAACTCGGATTTTCAACTTATCTCCCTATGGGTTTACTCAAATTTTCAGCGCGAACACTCGTTGGATGCAGAATTTGATTCAACATCCAAGGAGTACCCATGTTGCATACTTTTGATGGACTCTGCTACATGAAAAATTAGAAATACATGAAAAATTTCAATCACATTTTTCATGTATTTCTCATTTTTCCTGTAGCAAGGTTCATCGAAAGTATGCAACAAGGGTACTCCTCAGATGAGGAATTAAATTTTTCATCCAACGAGTACTCCCACTAGAGATATGAGTAAGCCCTTAGTGAGATAAGTCAAAAATAGAAGTTGAAAAAATAGTTTTATTATTTTATTATTTTTTAATCTTGTTAATTTTTTACCCCAAAAATGGGGAATCATCCCCCATGGTTGACATTATGAGCTTGAATCCTATTTTTTCTTATAAAGTTGATTTTGGTTTTACACTTTTCTTAGGAGGCCCATTTTAGACCTCAAAAGTTCTCTGATGATCTTGTAAGTAATCTCTACTAAAATAATTTTTATCTATGATGAGCATTTGAGGTTCCATAAGCATTTATCTAGTCACATATTTACTCCATAGTCAACGGTATTACATTGGAAAGGATCCTGGAACAACATACCTATGAGATATCTATAATAATATACTCCATGAAAATATATCCAACAACTTATAATATGGGTGCATATGTTTGTTTTTGTTATTTTCCTTCTTTACCTTTTCTTTTGATTATGAAAGCTTCACTATACATGAAAAAACCACAAATTTACTCTATATTCTACAACAATACACTCACGATTTATGTACAACAACACACCTACAAGAATTGTGTGGAAATATACTCTATAGAAGTATATTTACTTGCTCATAATCTAGGGGAATACGTTTCTTTTATTTATTTATTTATTTTCTTACATTTTTTTAATTATGAGTACTTCACCACATATGTAAAAACCTTAACCTATCAAATGTGAAGCATAAAAATCTTACCCTAAAGTCTTCTTCATCATACTGATTCCTTAGAAAAAAGGAGAGAAAAAAGAGAAGCAAAACATAAATATAATTAGTTTCAATGTTTTACAACAAATTCAATTTTTTTAAAAATAAGTTATTAAGTCTTAGTACTCAATTATAGAAAAATAAAGGTATGCCATAAGAAATGTAAAATTAGAAACGACCAATGGCTAAAGAAAATTGTTCTTTAAGGATTATTAAAAATTAAAAATAGAAAGTAAATAACAATTTCGCCCTAAGTGGTAAGGAAACCAAATTAGAAATTAAACATATAAAAAAAGGAAACAAACAAGACAATTGATTTGGACCATGGGAAGAATAAAAGTTTCTTGAATCTTATAATCACTAGTATAAAAGATAAAAAAGAAGGGGATACACTAACAATAGTAAACGAAGAATTAAAAAAAAGAAGAAGCTAACAAATTAAAACAATCTCTCTCATAAAAGCAAGAAGCTCGGGTAATATATTTAGGCATAGATATGGATTAACATGGGTTAGCATGACTTGTAGTGACCATAAATTTGAAATACTCAATAAATCACCTAGTTTAAAAAGGAAAAAAGGATTTGTAAATGAGGACCTTGTTTCAATTTCCCAAGTTTCCTTAGGAAAGGAGCAAAAAGTAAAGGAATCCATAAAGGAAGGAAAATATGAAATCATTATAAATAAAAATAATATTATTAAGGATAGATAAAAAATGAGAAGAATAAATAGGATTTTGGAAAATTAATGGAACATTTTTTGGTTTGTATCGAATAAGAAACCCTTTCAAAAAAGGGATTGGAGGAATAGGCTACTATATAGAAATAATTTTTCTCCTCACACTGAACTTTGTAAGATAGACCATATTAATCATTACATTTTGATTGAAATATCACACATTAACACTAACAATATTTAGATAATAATTTTTTGTTTAACACCTACCAAATCCACCCTTTATAAGAAAATAAATCTAGATAAAAACTTCCGTTATAATACCCTAGAAAAAAATATTCATAGTGTGAGGAATGAAAGTCATATCCCTTTTCTTTGGAGTCTTTAATACTAGAACTACCACTAACCATGTTATTCTTCTAAGAAAAGATTCCAACTCTAAATCTATTTAGCTACATGAGGACCTTGATTTAGCTAGTCAATAAAAATAAATTCTAACAACCTCACCTAGAATTTATTTGGTACCAAGTTAGTCAACTTGTATAGTCCTCCAAACCCTATAATTTGCAATGACATAATCAAGTGGCCAAACTCCAATGCTAAAAAACTATGTGAATTGGTTAATGCCATGGATATCAATTCGAATGCCCCTATAGAGGATGTTATATATTCTATGGGTCGCTATCTTTAAAAGGGGGGGTGGAACCATTCCCTATAATTATAGGACCATTATTATTAGCCACATTTTAGCCAAAATTTACATAATCATTTTGAAAAAGAAGATTAGCCTATGGCTAAAGAGCCATGGTAAAAGAGCTAAATAACACACTAGGCTTAGGACATATCATTTGATTATGGACCACCTTATTAATTATTGTATCATTGTAGAATAATTTCACAATAATAAAACTAATCTATTTTTCTGTTTTGTTGATTAAAAAAAAATTTGACACCATTCCCAGGACAAATTTGTGAAAGAGGTCAGAATAGATATTGATTCTTATCAAATTGAGGATTGTTGCGACAAGTCTATTTGAAAAATTTCTTTCCAATTTTACAAACAATAAGGGTTCGTCGAAAGTAATTAAATGCAATATCTTAGTTAAAAAAGGTATCCCATACCCCTACCATTTTTGGCATATAAATTGGTAAGCTAGAAGAGTATTTGGTAGATTGTGGTTGTGTTGGTATAATTCTCACTAGTATAGCTGTAACTCTTCCTGTTTATACTCACAATATTTCTCTTTAGAAGATGAGACATTAGGATCTTCACAAGCAAGTGAGAATCCTCCAATATTTCTACTATTGATTCTAGTAAGACTACATATATTTTCAAATATTACAAAAACTACCTGGAGGAAGCTCCTTCATAAAAATATCTTGTAATTGATATATATCACAAGCTAAATTAGAATTATAGCATTGATAAAAGGATAAATGGACAATGGAGAGCTTATTTGTATATGGGATTAAAAAACTCCATTTTTAGAATGTCCTTAGTCATATTATTTTATATAGATGTGAGGATTTCAGTTGCATTATCTCTAGAGGGTGATTGATGAAGGTATAGTAGATTCGTAAGTAGTTTATAACCTTCAATCTCAATACTAAAGGAAATACTCCCTATCAATATAAGGAAATTATCAATTATAATATAGAAAGGAAAAAATATTTGTCCCTTTTCACAAATCTTAAGAGAAAATGAGCATTTCTAAAATAAGAGAAAATTCTCAAGAGATCCATAGTAAAACTAAGAATTAGTCAATTTGGCATTGCTAAAATAAAAAAAAACTTCTCATGAAATTCATAATAAAACTCAATTTTAGTCAATTTCCAAATTACCATGTTATGGAAGAGTCTATAGTTGAACTTACCTTGTATTCACATTCACTTTAATTTTCAAAATATTAATGCATTACCAATTTTATTGACTTTTTAAAATTCAATCATAATCTTAAAGCTCTTATATTAATTCTTTAATATCTTAGATTCTCAAAAGTTTATAAGTATAGACAATCACCATCGTTAAAAAAAAAACAGAAGTTATCTAAATTATTTTGAAATTTACCATTAACATAGAAATAAACCAAAAAAAACATATTTAAAAAAAAAAATTAAAAAAATATAATTTACTCTTACTGTTTTGGATAAATCTAAACTTAAAATCCATCAAAAAAAGCAGTTAAGTACATAGAATACTTACCAAGAAGACCTGAATACATTAAGGCGAAAAATTATGCGAAACCGCAGAAATATAATAGGTAGAGGAGCACAATATAATATTGTATTCACTCAAACAAATTAAACATTATAAGTGAATGTTATGAGTAAGAGGCAATCTGCTAATGCAGTGCACTGATCATGTATGTTACTAATAGTTTCTCTAATAATAACGCTTCTAACTCTCGATTTCGTTACTCTAGTTGTATACGTTCGTTCAACTGAATCATGTAATATTTAATTGGAAGAATCACTGTAGATCTGTTCGCCTTCTATATCACACAGAATTTTGCAATTAATGAAAATTATTTAAATCACTTATAACCAGTCACAGCGCTAAGATCTCAAGGAGGGAAAAATGAAGATAGTTACCGGAGAGGATTACCTTGGGTTTCAATGGCACTACAAATACAACGTGGTGGATTGAAAGTTTGTTGTAAGTATTACGAAAGGTCATGCTCTCATTGCAAGGGCTATTCTTATAAAACAATGGTCCAATTTTATGATTGTTGTTGTCACGTAGAAAACAGATAGATCGTTTCTGCAACGATGTATATATTGCAGGCTGGCGGGAAATTGCTAGATTAGGGTTTGTATCCTTCCACTCAACAAACACGATGTTTCTTTTTCAATTAAATGGTAAACCGTGGAAATTAGGGTTGATCTCTTCAGTGGAAACTATTAAAATATGTAATTACCTTTCGCATGCACTATTAGACAATTAGTTAAGTGAGTTAGTTGGGTTGAGTGACAAATATATTTGGTGAGTGAGTTAGAGAGTGAATTAAGTGAAATTTGATCAAGTTCCATTATCTGAGAGTGTGAGCATGTCAATTTAGGTTAAATACCCTTCACTGGGTTCATTGTATTGATTTTTATTTTGAGTGATTGAATATTAATTCAAGAGTCACAACTCATTGTTTCGTGTATGAAATACTTTTATTATTTGCGTGTTTGAATCCTCTTCCTATCCAACAAATTGGTATGAGAGCTAAGGAAAGATCAAAAGCTCCGTGGGCAAGCAGATCTAGAGAAGAAAGCCAAGAGCAAAAAGTCGTCAAAATTTAAAAAATAAAGAATAAATTTCCAAACGCGCAACACGTTTTCAATGCAGAAAAAGCAGAGGTCCGCAACCCTTCCTTTGAAAACTTGCGAAATTTTCGTGAAACTTATGATTTGTGAAAAATCAGGGTTTAACCCGCTGTTTATTGGTTTCGGGGGTGCAGAATCAGTTTTACGTGTTAAAGCAGACAGAATCGGGGTTTAGGTGTCAAAGCCGATAGCCCTATTGAAAAGTCAACGAGGAGTACACGTTGTATCAACCTTTATAGCAACGAAGGTTTGATTTTTTTATTTTTAAACAAAGTTTTTAGTGCGGTGGATTATTCAAAGGTATTAAGGTTATTCAAAAACACATATCTAAGAATACGTGGGAAATTGATAAGAGAGTTCTATAAAATCTTTTATTAAAATGTATTTTTTATAATATTCTTTTTCAAAAGGCTTTAAATACCATTTTTTTTAAAGAGAGGATATATATATATATATATTTGTTTTTATAAAAGATTTACTATATAAAAAAAAAATTTGCGTTAGGGTTTTATTGTAAGTGATTTTTTTTTTTTTTAAAGAAGCTTTGCAAAGCCTTCATAAAAAAAGAGAAATTTAGGGTTTTATCAGAGAAGTGATTTATTTTTTTTTTATTTTTTTTTACTGAAGCGAGATGGCCACATCAAGTTTTCAGCCACAACTTCCTTTTTTCACTAGGAAAGATTATGATGTTTGGGCTATTAAAATGGAGATCATGTTAAAATTGCATGATGTATGGGATCATGTCAAGTTCGAGTTTGCAGAACCTCAGAATGATGCCGAAGAACGAGCCCTCAGTAATGCAGATAGGGATCAATGGAATAAAGACAAGAGGAAGAATGCACAAGCGTTGCTTCTTATCCAACAGAGAGTGGACTGAACAATGTTCCAGAAGATAATGATAACTTTTTCAGCAAAGGAAGCATGGGAAACTTTGGTGACAAGCTATCAAGGAATGACCAAAGCCAATATTGTTAAATTGCAAAATACTTGGAGAGACTTTTAAAGTCTGCAGATGAAGGAGACAGAGGACATTGATTCCTTCATGAATAGGGTTATTTCTGTCATTAATCAGTTAAAAATATATGGTGAATATATTACATATTGAACAGTGATTGAGAATGCTCTTAGATATTCTTCTACCAAGTTCGAGGTTGTGGGAGCAGCCATAGAAGAAGCGAAGGATTTGGAAAAACTAACAATTGATGAGTTGATGGGATCCCTTCTATCACATGAGGCAAGGATAGACAGAAATAAGGACTCCACTTTAGAAACTGCCTTCAAAATTCAAGTTTATATTTAAAGAGGTCGAGGTAGAGGATGGGGCGACAACTATGGTGGTCAGAGAGATGGCCGAGAAGAGCATGATCATCAAAGTGGAAGCAGCAGCACTAGAAGCTTTCACAACAATCAAAGGTGAAATGTTATTATTGCAATAAATTTTGTCATTGTGCTCGTGATTGTAGGAAAAAGATAACTAATCAAGGCAATCAAAGAGCTAATGTTAATACAAAGAATACTAACTCCATGTTTCTAGCATTGAACACCATGCATGAACCATATGATAAAGTTTTGCTATTAGACAGTGGTTGTAGTAACCACATGACAGGCAACATGAATTTGGTTGAAAATTTGGATGAATCTGTGAAGACAGAAGTAAAGTTGGGAACTAAAAAGACTGTGGATGTATATGGCAAAGGAGTGGTAAACGTTGTGATCAAGCAGGGGGAGCCAAAGACCATATCAGAGGTATATTATGTCCCTAGACTCAAACACAATTTGATAAGTGTTGGTAAATTGATGCAGAAAGGATACAAAGTTATTGTTTAGGGGAAACAGTGTGTTATTTATGACAAATCCCCAAGCAAGTAGCTAATAGAAAAGGTGCAGATGACGAGGAATAGACTCTTTCCTCTAATTATGAACTAAAATGATTAGGTTAGTTCTTTTACAACTGCATGTTCTAATGATTACTAGTTATGGAACTTTCGGTTTGGACAGTTGCATTTTTCCAGTTTAAGATTGTTGCAGTAGAAACAGATGCTCAGAGGTTTACCTCCCATCAAAGAAACTGCTAGCACTTGTGAGTGTTGTATTTTGGTAAAGCAACATCGTGAAAGTTTTCCAAAGGGAGTTTCTTACAAAGCAAATAAATCACTTGAGTTGGTGCATACTGACTTGTGTGGACCTATGAGGACACAGTCGGTTGGTGGAAGCTGTTACTTCCTCACTTTTATTGATGACTATAATAGAAAGACTTGGGTTTACTTTTTGAGGCAGAAGTTTGAAATTTTTTCAAAGTTCAAAGAGTTCAGAGCCTTAGTATAAAACAAAAGTTATCGACATATCACGGTATTGATATCAGATCATGGTGGAAAATATGATTCGAAGGAATTCCATGAGTACTGCAAACAACATGGAATCAGAAGACAATTTACAACCAGATACACACTGCAACAGAATGGTATAGTAGAGAGAAAAAATTAAACAATCATGAACAAGACAAGGAGCATGTTGAAAGCAAGAAACTTGTCTAATGAGTATTGGGAAGAAGCAGTTGCATGTGCTATTTATGTGATAAAAATATCTCCTACAAAGAGAGTGATGAACAGAGTTCCAGAAGAAGCATGGTCAGGTATGTCATGCAGTGTATCTCATTTCATAGTTTTCAAATGTGTAGCCTATGCACATGTACCTAAGCAGATAAGAGGTAAATTAGATGATCAAAGTTAAAAAGGTATAATTACTGGTTATAGTGAGCAGTAAAAAGCTTATAAATTGTATGACCATGTCACCAAGAAGACAATCATTAGCAGAGATGTTGTGTTCAAAGAACAAGAGTCTTGGAATGAGACTGTAGACACACTAACTGATGCACAAGTACCATTGATTGAAGAGGATGATGTAGAAGAAAAGGAGCAGCAAGAACCAAGAGAGAAGACACCAAATAGAGCCACACCAGTAAGGACTCCAAGAATTTCAAAGCAACATGGATCTTCAAGCAGATCAACAGACCAAAATTCTCCAAGTAGCCAATCAGGTAATGAATCAAGCGATAGTAAGAAAAAGATGAGAAGTTTGAAAGATATTTATGATGATTTGGATGTTAGTTCAAATTTTGCATTGCTGTCATTCCAACCTTCTTCACTTGAAGGAGCAATTAGAGATGAAAATTGGGTGCAAGCCATGGACGAAGAGATGGATTCAATTGAAAAGAATAATACATGGGATTTGGTTGATTTACCAAACGATAAAAATTTCATTGGTGTGAAGTGGATGTACAAGACAAAGGTGAATGATAAAGGTGATATTGACAGATTTAAAGCAAGACTTGTAGCAAAAGGATTCTCGTAGCAATCAGGAATAGACTTTCGGGAAATATTTTCTCTGGTAGCCAGATTGGATACTGTAAGAGAAGTTCTAGCAATAACAACTCAGAACAAGTGGAAATTATATCATATGGATGTCAAATCGACCTTCTTGAATGGAATTCTAGAAGAAGAAATTTATGTGCAGGAGCCTCGAGGATATGAAGTTGAAGGTAAAGAAGATATAGTTTACAGATTGAAGAAAGTACTCTATGGACTGAAGCAAGCACCTAGAGCATGGTATAAAAAAATTGAAAATTACATGATTAAGAATGGATTTTGTAGAAGACGCATTGAGCCTACCTTATACACAAAGGTAAATGAGTATGGACAAATTTTGATAGTTTGCTTATATGTTTATGATATGATTTTTATAGGTGATCTTGAGTTAGATGAATTTAAAGCAGCTATAATGAAAAAATTTGAGATGACATATCTTGGTCTCTTGAAATAATTTTTTGGCATTGAAGTTGAGAAATCTGAAAAGGGCATTTTTATTTGCCAAAATAAATATGCTAGAGATTTGTTGAAAAGATTCAGGATTGATAATTTCAAACCTGTACCTACACCAGTTGCACCAGGTAAAAATTTAAGTACGGATGATGAAGGAGCAAATGTCAATCTAACTATATTCAAAATATTTGTTGGCAACCTCATGTATCTCATAGAGACAACATCAGATATTATGCAAGGAGTGAGTTTGATTTTCAAGTTTATGGAGACTCCAAAAGACACACATTGGAGTGTTGGAAAAAGAATGCTAAGATACATAGCACAAACTAGAGATTATGGCTTAATGTATGCAAATAAAGAAAAGAAAGAATTGATTAGATATACAAATAGTGATTTTGCAGGAAGTTTGGATGATCAGAAGAGCACATCCAATTATGTGTTCCATCTTGGTTTAGGTGTGATATCATGACCATATAAGAAGCATCCCATTGTGACACTATCATCAGCAGAAGAATAATACATATAAGCAACTTTAGTAGCATGTCAGACAAGATGCTTAAGAAGAGTATTGGATGGACTCAATGAGAAACAACAAGGATCAATAGCGATATATTGCGACAACACATCAGTGATTGCACTATCCAAGAATAGCGTGTTTCATCAAAAGAGAAAGCATATTGATACTAGATATCACTTTATTAGAGAACTTGTGAGAAATGGAGAAGTTCACTTTAAGCCTTGTAAATCTAGTGATCAATTGGCTGATATATTTACAAAACCATTAGTAGTATATTTGTTTGAGTTTCACAAAAGAAACTTGGGTGTTGTAAGCCTAGCTGTGACATAGACCAGCAGACATGTCTGATTTTTCATAAGTTATGTTTTAGTTTAGTAGTCGTAGTTAAGGGGGAGTGTTGAAATATGTAATTACCCCCCGCATGCATTGTTAGACAATCAGTTAAGTGAATTAGTTGAGTTGAGTGATAGATATATTTGGTGAGTGAGTTAGAGAGTGAGTTAAGTGAGAGTTGATCAAGATGAGTTATGTGAGATTGTGTGCATGTCAATTTAGGTTAAATACCCTTCACTGGGTTTATTGTATTTATTTTGATTTAGAGTGATTGAAGATTAATTCAAGAGCTACAACTCATTGTTTCGTGTATGAAATACTTGTGTCATTTGTGTGTTTGAATCCTCTTCCTATCCAACAGAAACTATAATAATGGAATCCTTTTTCCCATTATCAAAGGCCTTTTGCCCATGTATATGGAGGTATGAGGAAGCGAAATCATTACATGACTGAGAAGAAAAGAAAGAAAAGAAAAAACTAGAATAATCAGTTGCAGCAGTCATGGGGTCGATGAAATGAAGTTCACAAACTTCATAATCATCAACTTTTGTGAAATATATGGTCTCCATATATGTTTCGTAGGTGTTGCAGAATATGAACTTTGAAGAAGACATTGGAGAGCTCATGCTATCTGCAAGTCGAGGCAACTGTAAAAAAACCAAAACTGGATTTCTCTACCCTATTGCTATTATTATACCTAATCATCTCTATTCTATATGCAAATTAGGTTAAATCAGATTTGTTTTTATCACACCATGATAGGAAGACCCATATAAAAAATAATGATCTTTCACATGAAAAACTTTGCAATTAGCTAAAATAAATTAGATGGCGTGAAAGACGGGACTTTACCTGAACGTAAACAATGTTCTACATTACTGGTTTTTTAATGGAAGCCATGAGAAAGATAAAATTCTGTCTGCAAATAAAAAAATAAATGGGGTTGTTCATAGTCATAAATATTTGATAAAAAGATTCCCAGCATGCTTCAATTCTTAGAAGACATGGACAATCACAGAATAAATCTCAACGTGCTTAAATTCTGAATGAAAATTACGATCAAAACATAGATGCCAAACATGCCCCATTTTTTAAGTCGCGGTCCACGGCCAATCACAGAGAGAAAAACAAAAGTAATTCTTGCGTAATTTTTTATTTAATTTTTTCAAATCTAGGTAAGAAAATTTAGATGAAATTGTAATCTTTTCTAAAATATATTTTTAGCCATATAAATTAATTTTCATTTTAAAAAATATACTAAATTTGAATGAATCACACTAATCAGACTTATAATTTGAATATTTATTTACCAAATTCCATTTTAATTAAAAGTAACTAATTAAATAAATAAAAAACAAAATTAAATTTGAATGAATCACACTAATCAGACTTATAATTTGAATATATATTTACCAAATTCCATTTTAATTAAAAGTAACTAATTAATTAAATTAAAAAAAAAATTAAAAAAAAGGATTTAAATATGTGGTAAGTCTCTGTGAATCACATCGGTGAAACTTATAATTTCAATATATATATATATTTACTAAATTCCATTTTAATTAAATTAACCAATAAATTTTGAAAAACATATACATGCTTTAAACAAAATTATACTAGTTGCTATTAAAATGTATTTTTAATTCTTATTGCACAACCCAAATTTATAATTTAAAAAAAATTACAAACTTAAAAAAATAAACTACATTTATTTTTAAAATGTATTTGTTTTTTTGTCAATTTGATAATACTTTTCATTTTTCTCTTTTTTCTTACTCCATTGATGCAAGGGCATTAGGCTCAAGACAATATTTGTACATAAATAAACATAAGGGGGGTCTCATGTTTTTGTTTCCCCATGAAATTATTCATAGTTGAGTTATTTTTAGTTAATCGTGGAGAAAAATGTAACTGCCCAAATGATTATTGGGCATAAGAAGAGATAGTATGTTTCAGTCTATCAGAGGGTTAGGCTAAGATTAGGGCTGGAGGAATTGTAGAGTTTTGTTGAACGTTAAGGGAAGGTGAAACGATTACTGTTAATTGTATAAATAAGCCTCCATGGCATAGACCTGCATAGAGTCCTACATAGAGCTGCATACATTTGCATAGAACTATAGAGGAGAAAGAGTAGAGGAGAAGGGCCATCTTGATTTTGAATATCTGGCCGAGAACTAGAAGTTATAAGTATTTCACTTTATAAATAAATAATTGGTTTAGTATTACTGTGTATTTGTTGAGTTAGGTTCTGTGTAAGAATGCCTTGAATCTCCATGAATTGGGTATGAGTAAGACCCTGTGATTGTTTTAAAGTATGCCATGGATTCAATGATGTGAGTGCATGTAATTGTGTGATAAATCCGTGTGTTAAGAACCACTAGCAATATGTTGATTCAATCCAAGAGAAAATGGTATGGGTAATGCGCCGAGTGAATTCTGTGATTGACTGTGTGAATAATCCCTGTAATTGGGGTGTAATGATGCTCTGCCTATAGTTGAAGGAATCTGTTTCTAAATTGTGCTTACATGGGCGGTTTGAACTTTATTTAAGGAATTCTAGACTTTCAATGGGACACCGTGATAGAACTCTGTATATAGTTGGTAAATCCGTGTTAAGGGGTTGATTTAAATTTTGGTTTGGTTGGGCTTTGAACTTCATAAGCCGCTGTGTGAGAACTAGCGTAGTGACATTCTGTAAAGACATTATGCCCGCCTTTGAAAGAAAAACAAAATCTACTAAGTAAGAAGAGACCTTCCATGAATATTCTACATGTGAAATGGATTGATCACAATCTCCATTGTACATAAGACGATGCAGCGAGATCTGGGTTTTGCCTTGCTTTTAGGAACAATAATCAAGTCGTAGCTCAAAATCTAATGCTTTATATGCACATGGTTTTATGTGGATACAATATCAGTGTAAGCTATACAAATTGTGTTGAATCAATATCTATGTGAATTGAAAAGCGCGAAGGGTTATTGAACTGAAGGTCTGATGGTTCGTTGAGGTGGAACCATGAATCAATGAGAAGGTGGAACGATGACCTGAACAGTAGCGGCGGTTTCGGAATCCAAAACTAGTAGTATTGCGTGACTCCTCAAGCGGTAATTTGTTTTGCAAATTAAAACGCGATACGCCCTAGCATCCAACACGTGGCAGTGTGCAGTAAAGTGAAACCACTTACATCGCACAAAATATGACGTTAACGCTCAGTCCTAAAAAAAACATGATATTGATGTGATCCGTCCGATCTGGAGAGCACCCGATCCAAGGGTAATCGCTCAGTGAGGCACACGGGTTTTAACATAAGGTATGGCTGGTGGTTTTACATGATAATTGTTTATTTCAAAAGTGAAATTCAAAGATTTATGGTGGGCCCAAGTATAAGTTACCGCCGAATGAATTAAACAATTCAATTGTTGTTAGTGTTATAAGCGCTTGAGAAATTGCCAAAGGTTCAAACCAATGATTACGGTATTATAATATTATGGTCAGGTAGTCTCATATCCTTTTATGAGCCAAGTTATTGTGTTCTCGAAAGGTTTAGGCTTGGGGTTTAAAAGTTTTAAGTTTAAAACTTGGACAATGATTATAACCGAGTTACATCAGTGTGATATGTCGAAAGGGTCTCAAGCAAGAATTAAAGTGATTTAAGGTTGAGGAATAGTTGCGAGTGCTTGAATTAAAGTCCCAAAAGTCTAATATTAGAGCAGCCATATAACATTAGAATATGGCATTCCATTAATCAAATTTTTCCAAATTTGATGAATGGAAAAAAAACATTGGAGTTGCCTGGATTGTGGAATTGTTTGGGAAATGAATTTTGAAGGCATTTTGTACATAGCTCGAGTTAGAAAAATGTGAACAACAGGGACTGTGGGTTTTACTCGCTATCATCCATCTTCATCAACATGTCCAGATAAGCCACCTCGGGAAAGTGAATTGAAACTTTCATGAGTGCTATAACAAGCTGCCTCATCATCGTTTAACTAAGACCCCATGAATTTTTAAAATGTATTTTTAACTATATAAATAGATTCCTACTACACAACTAAAATTTATACTTTTAGTACATATATTAAATTCCATTTCATGCGAAATTAGCCTAAAATAAATAAATAAATAAATATATATATATATATATTAAAAATCATCCTACTTTAATAAAAATAACAGAAAGTGTTCTTTAAATTGATGTTGCTATTAACAAGTTTGGCCATAAACACAAGAAAGTTTCTTCTAGATTACATTAGAGAGTTGTCTATCAATGCAACAAAATAACCTAGTTGCAGTGTTTGAATAGTTTTTTTTATAGTGAAAATGGATTCAACGCCTTCAAAAAAACTCTGAAACACTTGAAATCCTTAAACTTAACACCTCTAACTCAAACTTTAAAAAAAAAATTGCAATTTTTTTTTTATAATTTTATCAAAATTTCTAGATTATTTTATGAATTTTTTAGACTAAGCATTACATTAGCATGTTTGGCCATAAACACACAATAGTCCAGGTTCACGGAATAATTTCTTCCTTATTAAATTCTCTTCATTTCGGAAATTTAGGAGGAAAAACAAATAAGGCTATCGAGAAAATAACTCCAACAAGAAGAGAGATTTGGTCATTTCCAAAATTCATGGAAGGCTTTCCATCACATTTCTAGAGAAAATTATAACATAGTATCACACTTTTCTTATCAGATATAAATTCTCCTATATGCATCAACGATGGATTTCATCACTTAAGTGTAGTAAAATCAAGTTTATTCTAAAAACAACTCCAACACATTTTCAGAACAAATTATAACACAATATCACACTTTTCTTATCATAGATAAACGATCCTATATGAAACAACTATGGATTTCATCACTTAAGAGCAGTAAAAACAAGTTTATTGAGAAAAAAACTCCAACACATTTGGAGAGAAAATTATAACACATTCTCACAATTTTCTTATCAGAGCTAAATGCTCTTATATGCAACAACAATGGCTTTCATCAAGAGCAGAACAAACAAGTTTATTTAGAAAACAACTCTAGCATTGAGAGAGATTTGGAAGCAATTGTTGAATTGATGAACATGTCTTGCTCTATGGTGTTGGATATTGGGAATAGATTTCATGATATTGAATACAATAATATAAATTTTCATGTAGCTTATACTACATTAACCATGAAATTGTCAACATTTAGGGCACACTTTCCATCACATTTGTAGAGAAAATTACAATAGAGTATTAAAAATTTCTTATCATATCTAAATGTTCCTATATGCAACAACTACGTTGTGCCTCATAGTTTAAATTTTTGCATGGAGGAGGAGAGGAAGACTATCAAGGTGCAAGCTAGAATAAGAAGAGAAAGAAGAATCTATTTTGGGACTTCAGAGAGATTCATTCTCTGCACATGTAGAGTAAAACTTAATAAAACAAAACTCGCCATACTTTGAATTTTTAAATAAATATCTCAAAAATTAGAATATCAATTTAATACATTTTACTCAATTACACATTTAAAAATATTCATTTAAAAAATAGTAATACAAATTACTATTTTAAATAAACTATTCTAAATAAAAATAGTACATAAATAGTTAAATTTTTTTTATAGTGTTTTCTATCCATTTAATTTAAATTAATTAGTTAGTGTGGAGTTTAATTTTATGATATAAACTTTATATCAATATAACAAATTTGTAATAACATTATTTAAACTTAAAAGTCACCAAAACATAAATATTTATTAAAAAGAAAAAAAAATACTAACATTATAAAAAACATATATAAAACTATTTACTTATGGATTTAATGGCCTAAAACATTTCAATCCTCCAACATTTGATCCAATGGCTCAAACATAGACACATTGGCAACTAAGAAAGTTGTTTTCAAATAAGAACCCCTTAAAACATAAATATCATAATCATACAACTCTTCTATTTACATTTTAATCACTTATATCATCATAAAAATATTAACATTACTCCTATGAATAGAATAATTTATCTAAAATATTTCAAAATTTACTGTTAACATAATAATAAACACAAATATAAAACAAATTTATCCTTTACTAATTAAAAAAGACAAACAAAAACAAACAATCTTCAAGAAATTTGTTTTACTGTTACTATTTCTGATAAATATAAACTTAAGTTCCATCTGAAAAGAATTTAACCATATGGAATACTAAATACATAAAGAAACCTTTTTTTTGAAAAAGCCTAAATATTGGACAAAAGTAGAATAAATATAATATGTTGAGCGAGCAGAATATCACATTGTATTCACAGAAGCAAATTAAACGTTATAAGTGAATGTTATGAGTAAGATGCAATCTTCTAATGTAGTGAACTGATGATCTATGTCAGTGATGATATCTCTAATAATAATGCTTCCAACTCTCGATTCCGTTGCTCCAGTTGTTGTATACGTTCGTTCAGCTGAATCACGTAATCTTTCGTTTGAAGCAGCAGAGTAGTTCTTCCCGCCTTCTATATCACACAGCAGTTGACGATTAATGAACAATTAGAAGCACTTGTAACAAGTCACAGAGCCAATATCTAACTAGTTCCAGCACCAAGATTTGAAGTAGGGAAAAACGAAAATAGTTACCAGAGAAAATTACCTTGGGTTTCACTGGCACTATATCCCGTAGAGCAGAGAATATATCACTCATCTCTCCTCGCCTCTTGCGTTCAGATACAACATGGTTGATTTCAAGCTTGTCGGAAGTATTGCGAACGGTCGTGCTACCATCACCGGAGTTATTCTTAGAGAGCAGCAGTGCAATTTTATGGTTGTTGATATTATGCTGAAAACAGATACAACATTTCTGCAAGGATGGATATTTTAAGGGCTGGCGAGAACGTGGTAGATTAGGGTTTCTATCCTTCCACTCTACAAACTGAAAAGAATTGAAACAATGAAACAAAAAAC